>CM031239.1:175759084-175944228 GCA_018340775.1 Taxus wallichiana var. yunnanensis | reverse complement strand
TTGGGATAATATTTTGAGACCTCAAAGGGATATATTCCCGCTAAATGAAGGATATCACTATCCTTAAGCATCCATTAGGCATGGAGTCTTCTTGAAAACATGAATTTTGATCTTCAAATTGAGGAAGAACCCCTCAAGTCACTTAAATAACCATTTGACTCTGAAATAATTGTTATTCTCATGTTAAGAATTTCTTATTTTAATTTTATGAAAATAAAAATTGTTTAAAAAATTTGGGCGCCGCTAAATTGTAAGAATGATTTTAAGAAACATGTAATTCTAGAAGCAACAAAAGAGGCACATGTAAGGAGTTGTAGTCAAAAATCATGCACATAGTACTACTATTATACCTCGAAATATGTTGTTTTACATATGGATCTCGCATAAGAAAAGTATTCACTAATAGCTAATGCCCTAGTCCTATCATTATTTTAGTCACCACCGCTTATTAAGTGTCTTACATAGTCATCAATTACTCTCACATTTTTGGTCCTCTCTCATGGAATATCATATGTCATTATTTACTCATTCATCGTATCTATTCTTTGACTAGAGCACCTAAGAAGGGATTGAGGTGCCCATTGGCACCCCGGTCCTCATTTTTAGGCACCCGATCTTGGTTGCACTTGGTTAACATTTAGAAAGTTGAGGTCAGTCTTTTGTATATTTCCCTCTCATTCCCTAGGTACTAGTTGGCATGTCAGGTCATTAGTGTCAAAATTTGAGTAAGAGATCCCTATATAAACATAACATACACATTATCTTAAGGGCATACTATTTCTACTAAGGGCTAATTATCTACATAAGGAAAGGGACTACATTTGGGCACTATTCTACATCACACACTACATAGGAATGGTTGTATTCATTCTATTCCATCCACCATTTACATATTACATCTAGGTATTACCCACTACTTTGACATCATTGCTGTTAGGGCACCCTAGGCACATGATTGCACACACAAGCACATAGAACTACATCGGGTCTAAGATATAGTGTAGCACTAAGTCGTAAGTCCATCCATTTGGTAGTTGAGGATAGTTTGACCCCTTCATTTGTATCTTTCCTTTTTTAGGGTTTGATGATTTTATGTGGGGCTTTGTAGAATATTATTCATCGTAGACTTATAATGGCATTAATGAAGTTAGTGTGACGTATACGTGAAAAATATTGAGTTATTGTGAAGACCTAACGACCAACTCAGATTTAGGCTCTAAGTTATTTTGTAGACCAGGGAACCCACAAGTTCCTTAATCCTCCCACATGAGCCCTAGTCCGGCCAAATCCTCATCTCGCTGCAAGATCCTTAGGTATGTTGTCATACTCTATTCCACTTGTTCATCAACTAGTCCAATTTTATATTAAAGTGAGGTAAGTCATTTTTAGGTTAGTACCTTTTCCCTCCTATTTCAATTATTCCATTTTATTCAAAATATCAAATAAAATTAGCTAGCATTTATACTTCAGTTATTTCATTATTGTACTTGTTTAGATTAATTCTAAAATTCATAATTTTAGTTAATCATTTTGGTGAACCCATACTTTAGAATATTTTTCCCTAGGATCCGCTTCAAACCCTAATGGCTAAATATAGTTCATCTTCTTCTCGTCCCATCATGTATCATTTTAGTGTCAACCCTATCTATGATGAAGCTGCCATCGCTGAGCTCACGACCCTCTATAATAATCCCACTATGCCAGATGATATTTAACAATAACTCTTAGATGGTCAACAATATGTGCCTACTAGTTTTGAAAATTCTCCTATTGGCATTAGTATTGTTGAGGACCCGGTAGCCTTTACTCATTATACACCATGTTATACGGCTAATAGTGATCCTCTTTCTGATATTTCTAAGGAGATTCTAGATGATTCTCTTATAGATTACATGCTTGGTATTGACAATCGCTCACATGTGCATACCGATTCTTCTTCTAGCCATATCACTATTATGGTTTCATCTCATAATTATCCTACTCTTGATCTTATTTCTCATGATACATATCATACTAGCTTGTATAATCCTTCATATTATATTGACTACCCCATTGATATCATTCTTAGCGACACTCTCATTTCTGAGTCTCTATCTGATGGTGATAAGGCAATTGATAGCCATAATTTTCCTTCATGTCATACTACCGAGTGTGAATCCCTATTCCATCACTACCTTCTCCTAAGATTGATTCTAAAATTGTACATGAGTCACCTCCATATATTACTTCTTCTTCTCCTACCATTTCATCTTCTCCTATCACTTCATCTACATCTGTTGCTCCATCTCCTCTTATCATTATATCTCCATCGATGGTTTCACCTCTTAGGTATGTTTTTGATGTTATTCCTATAATTTCTATGGGTATTCCATCTATATAATCTGCTATAGCTTCTTCGGCACCCACTCCTAGTGTTCCTTTAGCATCGAAATCTCCTTTATATTCTCTTGACATTCCTATGGTCACTCAAAATGGAAAGTTACAACCGCTCAATACATTATTGCCATCTTATACTATTCCTTCATAGGATATTCTATCTCTCATGCATGTCATAGGTCAATTACAATACTAGGTTCGGTTTCTCATTCTAGAAAGTAGGGCTTACTCTGCTTCTATTGAAAATAATTCATTACGTGGTAACCCTATTCCTAAGAGGATTCATAACTCCACATTTCCTAAATAATTTATCATGCCTACCTACATTCACATATTTTGATGGTATTGGTGACCCTCGTGCTCATCTCATTTATTATCACATGGCCATGAATTCTTATTCTAATGATATGTTATTACTTAAGGATTTCCGACACAATCTTACTGATGAGGTGTTGCAATGGTAAACACATCTTCCCTATGGGTCCATTAGTACTTACTATGACATGGAGGATTCTTTCCTTCATTGTTTTATTATCAAAAATGGCCCTAGAGTTACTTATTACCACCTACCTATTTTACACCAAGGATCGCTGAATCTATCATAGATTATATCTTACGATTCAATGCTTGTATAAATCAACTAATATTCCAATCCATTGATTTAAGGAAGAAATTCAGTTTCTTTCATGGTTTGATTCCCACATTTAAGAAAAGGTTAAAATATGATAAATGTGAGTCATTAAATCTCTTGTGCTATAAATTCATAGACCTTGAACAAGATATTATCTCAAAGCACATGCCATTAACCCTCCATATATCTCCACTTATATCACATTATCTAGTGCTCCTTGATTGTCATCGCTTGAGTTTCCTACCTAGTCTCCATATCAACCTAGCAAGCCAACTCAACCTACTCCATCGTATAAGCATAATTATTCTCCTCCTTCATATAAAACTACTTCTCTAACTACCCCATCTATCTCACCTGAGCCATTACACTTCTCTCATCATGCTCAACCACATGATGTGCTATGTGTTTTACATAATGAGAATTTAATCCACTTAACCTATAACTAGCATCATCTACAACATCTTCTACATCATCAACATGATCAAACCTATTTTAATTATCATTGCATTAATGGCCATAGGGACAATGATTGTTTTACCCTTCATGATCTATTGCAAAAATTAGAGGATAAGGGCATCATTTCCTTTGATCTCTCTCATGTGAGCGGTCCATCTCTCCTCTACCTCATCAGCACATTTCTACCCATGTTGACTTGTCTCCTCCATCTAATGCTAAGGTTATTATGCATCCACCACCACATGTTGTCACTCATGCGCACTCTCCACCACTTCTTTCCATTACATCCACCACATCCACTCCATCCATATCATCTATCACATCATGTTATTACTTCACATCGGTTACCACAACCCTCTGCATTCGTCCATCCCACCATAGCTCCATATGACATTTAGTTCAGTTCATACACTCATATTTCTTCCATCCCACATGCTTCCACCTCTTCACACCATGTTGGTCTTTAGTAGGTGATTACTATCATGTTACCCCGCGATGACACATTTATGTTCTTAAGATTATTATATGATCATGTTGAGGGTTTTTCTCTAAGAACCTTTCATTGTGCACTTCGTTAATTCATCTAGCGCTCTCAATAATTTCCCAATGATGAAAAATTTCTTACATGGTCCATCCTTGACTGCTAAGGGGTTTTAGTTAAATGATCCTACTCATTCACATGCTGGGGGCATTGTTAATCCCCCTCTCCTAGTTTCATCATAGTAACATATTATGATCACATTATATTATTATTCATTACACTAACCATGCATTACAAATCCCATTCAACAACCATTTCATATAACTCATCAATCAAATTACACATGTTATCTGTCATCATTCAAATTGCCCATTTTATCTATCATTATCAACCTTATAGTTTGAATCTACATCAATACGTAAGAATGACATATAACATAATACCAACAACAAACATTGAGTCGTATTGCACCATCGATAAACAATGAGATAAACTCATCATATATCAATAACATCTATCCATATATATCAAATATTTTCATCATTACACAAAAATATCTCATCACTGGGGAAACTCCCCCACATCATATACAATAATAAAAATCAAATCTCATCATCACTATCACTCTGCACTGCAAGAGTGCTAGAACTATATGCCTCACCACTCACTCTGTGCCACTACTTGTGGCCTCAATACCTCTTAACCTTCATCCATAATAAGGAAGCCTCCATAGATTTCTCTGAAAAATAACATTACAAATCCATGTATCATAAAAATGCGTCATACACTAAGGGACCACCACCCAATGCCTCTCTTGCTCATTGAGTCTTCTTACGTGCCTCATCGCTCTCACCTATTAACATAGTGCATGTCTCGCTGCTACTACGGCCACTGGATCAAATAAATGGGCATGATCACCCATGATTTCATCCACATACACAAGTATCCTTCAACCAAGTACATTGGTCAACATGTTATGCATCAATGTGTAGATGTATGTGTCTATTATCAAGTTCCAATATGCATCACCTACAACACAAATAACACAATGACTCATATAACCATTTTTATAGCATAGGTAAACAAATAAGTATATAATAAAAATATCAAAACACTTATGTTCCACTATAACTTCCATTATATTATTGGGGGCTTAAGATTCCCCTTTCCTCCTCCTCCCTGCGATAACCCCATAATGCCTGCAAATAATGGAAACAAGATTACTAATTGATGTGTCGCCACCATGCATGGTAATCCTTTATATAACCTTCATCATTAGAATCTATCGGTTCTGTCACCGTGTCTACCTAATCTAGTCCAGAGGTTAGCTACTCTCTTATGGGTCGTGGTCTAGCCTAAGCCCTCCTCGGTGATCTAATCACTCACAACAATTTATATGGCTTTGAGGGAACGCCCCGAGCCATGCCAAAATTCCATGATACTTTCTCTACTTGAAATAGCTCAGCCCCTCCTGGAAATTGATCCTCCAATCACATATTGCTACGAATACATCGTAGCTCTATAACATCCTTTTGCCACCCTCCATAATCATGGTATGGCATCCATAAAACTACCTCATGCTTCATCCTATCTATTAATACCATATAACTATCGTGTCCATCTTACGCCAATGGACATTAATCCACCTCCTTGCATATATCTTTGGCCTAGACCACTCTCCTCGTGGACCTCCAATTGGCCTCAACACAGATATATGTGCATACACCCATACATGAAATAGTGTGGTGGTTCCTATCCTACCACCATGCTCATCGTGAGTAAACCTGTATAAATCCCCGTATAGGTGGGTCAACATACACCGTGCTCATGTGTATCTAGTATTCTCCTCCTCTATCCACTGGATATATATATTGTGCATCTTATACAAGATTTCTACACCTCCTCCCTCTACTTCTATAGATGAACCAATCATAATGGAGATGAAATTCTACAAGAACGGAACCCCTCACCTCAAAATAACATACGACTAGTATGGGCCTCGATAGGTACTCAAGTACCCACAAAATATCATCTAGGAGCTTGCATATGTCTCTCCATATTCTCCAATGGAATAACTTGTACTCTCTCCCCAATAATCGAAATCACAATATGTGATACACATCCTCTAAAGTAACTGTCATCTCACTCATAGGCAACCAAAATGTACATGCATATGCACACCACCTCTCACATAATTCTATCAACATAGGTAGATTATAGGGCACATACCCATCCATGTTATGTGTTGCAGATTTGAACGGTCAATAACATCCTACTCATCATCTAACAAGCCCAACCCAAGAAAAGTACTTAAATGATGAACTCGTGGAATTCCCTTAAGTGAATATCCCTTTGTACACCATAAAATGACAACAAACACAACGTTAGAACACTATACAAGTCAAAATACACTCACTTATCACATTATTATACAATAGAAATCTCAATTACACCATTATACATCAAATATAAATATTCGACTAGGCGTCTAGATGCAAAACCTGGGGCTCCCGTGAGTAGGAAATCAATGCCTAGGTTTGGCTACTTATGTCCTAATGGTCACTAGCACCCTCACCACTTTTTTCTAGGTCTAAAACATTGAGAAAATTCATAATATCAAATTTGTAAAAATTGATAAAACCAAGTACTACACACACATTTTTTGAAAAAAATTATACTTACCAATTCCTTCGTCATCTGTGAAGCTATAACGATCTCCACCCTCTTAAACCGGATAGGACACACTTTGCTTTGATTTGTGGAATCTTCACTCACTTAGTACTCAATCTCACAATCATGTCAAAGATAAATGAAGTGACTAATCACTTTTTCACTTCACTACTTATAGTTACTTTTCATCACCTACTTTACTATGGTCATTATTTCACACTTATTCTCATAACTAATACACACTACTTTGTTTTTGTCATATCTTGAGCATTTCTACTCCAATTTACACCCCATTTATGACGTTATTTTTATAATTTTTCCTACCATCATACCATACACATTACACATGCATTATCTCTCCTTCACATTGTCCTTCAATCAATCCACACACATTTCAATGATCTTTATCACACTTCCTATTTATCTTGTGCTTACTTTTAGCTTAGCATTCATTCTTATCATCACTTCCCCTTTTTCCAAAAGGGGTAATATCATTGGGGTCATCCTATAATTCCCCTTATATCACTATGCATTTGATCAATACTACCAATTCGTCATTTTCAAACATTTACTAATTTACCATGTGACATTTCACCATTAATTCCCCCTAATGACCTAACATGGGGGAAACAAATGTATAAATTCCTATATGCAACATTTCATCACTTCCCCCTAATGACCTAACTGGGGAAACAAGCGTTAAAATATTTCCATACATCAATTTCTATCAATTCCCCGATGACATAACTTGAGGGCAATAGCATAAAATATCTCTATGAGTAACCAATCAAGACAATCAATCAATCTATTAATGCATTCAAACCTCTAACAATCATCATTCAATCCAAAAAAATGAACATATATGGCCTCCCACATGACCTAACTTGGGAGTTACATTCATTACTTTCCCATATAACCTAACTTAGGAGTTAATCTATATTTGGCATTTTCTTCCAGATGACCTAACTTGGAAGCCATCATATATTTCATGTTTTCTTCTAGATGACCTAACTTGGAAGCCATCACATTACGGTGACACTCGTGGAGTGGGGGTAAGAGTGCCTTCATATATGGATCTCGTGTAAGAAAAGTATTCAATAATGTCTCATCCCATAGGCCTATCATCATTTTAGTTGGTCATTATCATTATGTGTCTTGCATAGTCATTAGTTACTCACACAATTCGGTCCTCTCTCATGGAGTCTCGAGTTTTTGTTATTTACTCAGTTATCATCTCTAGTCTTTGACTAGGGTTCCTAATAATGGATTGGGTGCTTTTCGGTGCCCCAATGCTCATTTTTAGGCACCATGGTTGTAGTTGCACTTGGTTCTTATTTAGAATGTTGATGTTGGTCTTTGAGATTTCCCTCTCATTCATATAGGTACTAGTTGGCATGTCAGGACATTAGTGTCAAAATTTGAGGAAGAGATCTCTATATAAACACAACATACACACTATCTTAAGGGAGAACTATTTATATTAAGGCCTAGCTATCTACATAAGGCAAGGGACTATATTTGGGCACTATTTTACATCACACACTATATAGGAAGGGTTATATTCATTCTATTCCATCCACCATTTACATCTTACATCTAGTTATTACCCGCTACTTTGGTATCATTGGCATTAGGGAACCCTAGGCACATGATTGCATACACAAGAACATAGAACTACATTGGGTATGAGATGTCGTACAATGCTCAGTCATAATTCCATCCATTTGGAAGTTGAGGAAAATCCATATCATTCATTTTCATCTTTCTTTTTTAGGGTTTGATGCTTTTGTGTGGGGTTTTGTAGGATATTATTCACTATAGACTTACAAGTATGTCATTAAAGCAAGTGTGACATACACCTAATGAATACTTGAGTTATTATGAAGACTCTAGCAACTAACTTAGATTTAGGTTTCAAGCTATTTTGCAGACTGTGGCGCCCACAAGCACCCTAATCCTCCCACAATTGCCCTGCATCTGTCAAATCCTCATATGTTGCAAAGCTCTTGAGGCATGATGTCATAATCTGCTCCACCTATTCATCAACCAAATCTAGTTTTAGATCATTACAAGGTAATTCATTTTAAGGTTAGTACCTTTTTCCCTGCTATTTCAATTATTCCATTTTATTCAAAATATCAAATTAAATTCGATATCTTTTATAATTAAATTATTTGATTGTTGTACTTATTTAGATTAATTCTAAAATTCATAATTTTAGTTAATCAGGAGCATGTGAGAAGAAAATAATATGTACAAACAAAATAATGTGCGTGGAGTGCACTTGGAGGAATTAAAACTACTCTAATATGTACAAGATTATGAACAACTTAATGAATATGTTTGAGATAAATCCCATTGACTAGGATTAGAAGTACATCTCCATCAAGGTTGTTCAACTCAAAAGATTTATCCACCTTGCAAGACCCGATGATGTATGGACCAATCCAAAGTGCATAAAACTTTTAATAGAGCTCTAGTTTGGCTCATAGCATCCCATTTTAAGACCAAATCACCCACTCTAAAATCCTAAGGTCTAGCCTTTCACAAATGGCTACTTGGTTGAATGCTAATGATGATCTAGCTTCATCATTGAAGAGTTTCTTGATTCTTCAAGTTCAACCAACTCGCCATTCTAATTTCTCTCGATCCATGCCATCATAATCCACCGTTGGGAAAATTTAAGTGAAGGTAATTCTAAAGACAAAGGAATCCTTATATCCTTTCCATAAACCAACTTATAAGGTAAAGTGTTAATTTCCTTTTCACTATGATTTTGTCTTCCCAAAGTGTGAGTGAGTCCTTTGTGTGTCATTGCCTCTTGTTGATATCCATTATTTGTTTCATGAGTCTAATCAAGTTCTTGTTAAATGACTTTGCTAAGCCATTACCTTGAGGGTAGTAATTGGAAGAATTCTTCAAATAGATACCAAGCTTAAGTGCCCAATCGTAGATTTAAGTCTTAAGGAAATATTTTACATTATCATTAATAATGGTATGAGGAATACCAAACCTTGTTATAATTCCCTCGATAAAGTTAAGGATGAATTACTTGGTTGATTCCTTTAGTTCAAAAAATTATGTCCATATGGTGAAGTAATCTATAGTTGTCAACACCCACTTGTGATCAACGCTTGATGAAGGATTGATCATACTTATGAAGTAAAGACCCAATTACGCAAAAGGGTATTTTATTGGATTGTTCAAGGGATAATTATTGCTGGAATTTTATATCCTATAAATAATGTGCAATATTTGCATTTCATGACCCGCTTGTGTGCATCTGCGAAGATGTATCCTACCTTGATGATCTTCATCAATTTTTTTGGAAAATAAGTGTCCACCGGATAATCCATCATGAAATTTTGCTAACACTTGTTCAACTCAGTAAACCATCAATACATCTTAGTAGCACACCATCAATATTTATTCTCAAGAGAACGCCATCAATCGGTGCATACGAGAATAGCATGTAGCCTAATATGTTTCCTCTTAGATTTTTAAGTCTAGGAGGGTATGTACCAAAATAAAGGAATGTTGTCATGACCTTCATTCATCCACGTGTACTAGGATCTTCATTCTTCTCAAGGTCGAGTGCGATATCTCTTCATTTATGAACAATGAAGTCTCTTGATTATTTTGTGCTTCCTCTTTAAGTTTTCTACAGAGTGTGTTTTCTCTAATCATATTTATGTACTTGATAGTCATATCATACTCCATGATTTTAGTCACCCATCTAGCTCTTTTCTCATTGATTTCTGCTCCCATGATTAAGTCTCTCACACTTGAGTGTGAAACTAGCACCTTAACATGATTTGTGTAGAGCATACTCTTGAATGTTTTTAGCACACGCATGATGGTGAAGACCTATTCCTCCATGTGATTGTATTTCAATTCATAATCCTTCAGTTTATGACTGAAGAAATCCATTGGTTACTCAAATCCTTTTTCATATTCCTATGTCAAGACAAGAGCAACATTCACATCGGTGTCATAGGCATACATAAGAAAATCCTTGGAGTAATCCAGATTTATGAGTGCTAGCACGTAAGAAATTTCTTTCTTGATTTTGCTAAATCCTCTTTTCCTTTTACTACCCATTTGAGGATTGTGTCCTTGAGAATGAGGGTGATGGGCCTAACTAAACCTATAAATTTAGGAATGAATATCCTAAAAAAACATTATCTTACCTATGAATGATTACAAGGAAGTTTTGTGTGCTAGAAAGGAGAGAGTGAGGATGGCTTAAACACACTCGTGATTGATAGAAATGCCATCATTTGAAACCACATAGCCCAAAATCTTATCTTTCGTAGAAAAAAGTTACATTTCTTAGGGTTGAGGACACCCCAAATTCTCTACATCTCTAAAAGACTTTATCTAGATGAATAATGTGATTTTTTCTCTACTTTAACAAGATATTTATGTCATCTAAGTAAACTAGAATGAATTCATTGATATATCCTTTGAAGGAAATGTCCATGACTCTCTGAAAATTTGCACCTACATTTGACAAACAAAAATGCATTTTTTGATAAGCATATGTTCCCCATTTGGTTGTAATTGTTGTTTTGAATTGATCCTCTTACTTGAGCATGATCTAATTAAAAACAGAATACCCATCCAACATAGAGAACCTTTGTGCACTAGCCACAATCTATAAAATTTTCTTCAAAGAAGGCAAAGAATAGTATATCCTTCATGGATTCCTTATTCAAATATTTGAAATTGACGCAAAGTCTGATTTCAACATTTTTCTTGCATCATGGAACAAGTTTCACACCCAAGTAGAGCAATTGATGGGAAATTTTATGATTTCCTCAATGAGTTTATATAACTCCTTCCTCATGAGGGTTTCTATCTTAGGATTGACTGAAATTTTCTTTTATCTAATGGGCTTGATACTAGGATCAAGGTCAATGGAGTGTTTATCAACACTTAGGTCAAAACCTTTTAGATCTTCATACTCCCATCATAAGATGTCAACATAATTCTGGTGTAGAGAGATGAAGGCCTTCTTTCCTTCATGTGCATAATCTTTTCCAATAAACATCTCTTTACTATGTGTGATAGTGACTGGAGTGCAATCTTCTTATGTCGCATGAATATTTTTGTCTTCACCTTTGAAATCATCATTAGGACTAAAAATCCTCTCTAAAGTGACCAACCCTTCAGAAACTTGTTTGTCTTGATTTTAATCACTTGGTCACCATATTTTTCATGTAAGTCATCTTACATGATTGAAGAAAACTTAGTTTCATTTTGGATAAACAGAAAATCTATGTTTCGTTGTCAAAACATTTCTAGTTGGTTTCATTATTTAGAATAGATGGCATGATTACTATTTTGATGTGTTGCACATTGCCTTGGAAAAAATCCTCAACATGTGAGAAATTTGAACCAAAGGTATGCCATCTGATCCACTCTTTATTCAATTTCCTTGGCACCACCTATAGATTTATATCTTTGAAGCTCTCTAGAGGTCCCAAAATCTATGTTTATAAGATTTGAGAAGCTTATTAATTTATGTGCACTTGTTTGTGACTTGTTGGATGACCAATTCAGTATCCCCAAAAATAAGCAGGCCTTAATCTATCTCTTTTCATAAATGAGAATACCATGCACCAACGCTTCATATTATGCTACATTGTTGGAGCATGTAAATTACAACCTGTGCATGAAAAATAACTTCTCATTCTTAGGATAAATGAGAACAACACATGAACTTGTGCCATTTATGCTTCTAGATACATCAAAGTACAACTTCTACAATCCAAAAGCATCATCATTTTTCTTTCTTGAGTGCACTAGGTAGTGCACAATTTTCTTCAAGGATGCAATAACTGCTAAGACCATATTCTAGAGCTTTATCATAGGGATCAAATTCATAGCACTCCCAGGCCCATTCATCTAATAATAAGTCAGGTATAGATGGAGGAATAGGCTACTCTTCTGAAACTTAATCTTGTTCTTATCCTTCTTGGATTATGTAATTATCTTGGAGAGGGTATGTTTTATATGACTCAACATGATAGGAAAATATAGGCTCCTCTTGTATGGTAAACCAGGTACCATACCTTGTTCTTAGTAACATATGAGACTAATATGAAGATAAGTAACCACCTACCTTGGCAGTTAAATCTCTTGATAAGAAAAGGGAAAACAATGGAGGTAAGTCAATGGTTGATACATCATGAGTTATTGTTAGACTTGGACATGTATAGAGGGGTAACTCATGATATTTGATGACTCCAAGAGTGGTGATGATTGAACCATCAAGCTATAAGAATCCTTTGGACATGGGGCTATACTTAAGGCCAAGGATGTCAGTAATTTTCTCAGAATGATAGAAGTATTATCCCATGAATCAATCATACAATTATGCACAAGGTGTTTTCCTATTATCAAGGACATGTAGAAGGGTGGGGTTTTCAAAACTTTACTAACGTGCTTCTCCTTTGCTTAAAAATATTGACAAAAAATTTAGGTATTTGAATAACTAGATCAACATGCAAGAGTTATGCTAGAGCTTGATGCATAGGTCATGCTTTGAGATGGAATGGCCAAAGAATCTCAGATTGTAATATTTATATTTATATTCTTCATTTGGTCCACAATGTTGAATGCAAGGCCCATTAATTTTTACATTTTAGGCACAATAGAATCTCTTATTTATTTTTTAATTGCAAAGGAAGGGGATTTATATTATGTAGAGACTTTACTTACCAAATCAGGGGTGCATGTGGCTTTCATTGGAGTTTTATGCAACAATCGTGCACAAAAACTTGTGTGATAGAACTGTTGGGCTGATGAGTGCATCCTTTTTCTTTTGAAGATAAGTCTGGATGGTAGGAGTAAATGATTACACATTGGCCTCTTGCATGCTCTTTTTGAATCTTTTGTTTTCACCAACCTAGGCATGCGGCCTATTTGAGCTATCCAAAGCTTGATTTATTATACAAAAGAATTCAACCTGAATAACATAAGGTTGGTCTCGGGAGAAACTTTTAGAACTTCTTGACGCACTAGTGGAAGGATAAAAATCGAAGTAACCTGAATCATGTAGGATTATGTGTGTAATGCATTTGTGAAGTTGTATATATTGTGTGGCAATTTGTAACGAAAGCACCACTCTGTTTCTTGGGAAATATTGTTCTGTACTAGAACCAATGCTCTTCTTGCATTGGGAGCTAGAAGGGGTTGCACAAGAGGGATTTTTTGCAATGGGAGGTGTACATTAGCATGCCATCTATAATTTTATTGGTTCTTTCCAGATCTCTAATTTAGGTATTAATTTCTAAATGGATGGTGGATTTTTTGTATCCTTGATTAGAACTATTTTTGAAGGCTTGCACCTATTATTTTTCTAAAGATATAACTTTATTGGATAAATTTATAATCAAGGCCTTAATTTCTTCATCCTCCTTTTTTGCATAGGATAATATGATTTGGAGGAAGTGGTTTGAGATGTCTTCTTGAAAATGGGAGCAATGGAAGGATTGGGTGTAAGAGGGATTTCATAAAACAAGGGTGTAGGTGGTCTAGGTGCTAACTTGCCACTTAGATCAAACAATTTTCTTCACTAATGGCTATATCATAGGCATTAGGAAGTTACACCCATAGAATATATCATCATTACAATATCATAATTCAAATCTCTTAAGAAGTAAAGAAAATAACCTTGAGGGGTTGGTCTTAAGAGGGCTAGAATTCTATCCCATGTCTTCTAAAATATGAAGTTGAAATCAACCATGAGCTCATTGGGAGATCTTTTGATCATTGTGATTTGTTATAACATGGATATATTATCAAATTTATCCTCTAATTTATTTAAATGTGTGGTGTCAATCCCGTCTCGCTTAGTGAAAGAGTCGGGTCTTAGACCTCTATACCAATGAAGGTGCTTTTCCTTTAAGTGAATATGTGAGCAACCTTACAAACCTACATAATCTTCTAAAACTAGGTGAACAGAGCATACCTTCCTAATATAAACATCCAGATGGACCATGGCTAGAAGGAGATACATTTAAAGGGAAATCTTAAGCTAAAAGGGGCGGTGATAGCATTAGAAAAAGTAAGATTAATACACTCAACTTTGAGAAAAATGAATGGAAAATGCACACAGAGATGGAAGACATGCGTGCCATAGTCTAAAAAACACTTACACATCCATTTTAATAGATACAATTTGGAAAAGGGATGTGAGAATGCAAAAAAATATCAACACAAAGGAACGGCAAGAAGATGTAATAAAACAAGCAAAGGTAGAGAATAACCACAAAACAAACCGTTTATTTATTCCATAAGATGCACAATCAATTACAATGGTTGAAGAGGTGAGTATCCACATGCAGAGATCCAAATCTTAAGGCATGCAACTCAAAATTCAATTCAATACCTAAATAATGCTCTTGTAAATGAAAGGAGTCCAACCATTGCAATAATCATTTGCTCTACAATTTATAGAAGAAGGAGAGAAGAGGAAGAGAAAGAAAAGGAAACTCAAATTCAAACTTCTAACCACTAAATACAAGAAATGATTGCCTAAAAATCCACCTACAATGCTATTAGATGTGCCTCCCATATCTATTTTAGCTTTTAGAATAAGGAAGGAGACCAAATATAAATAAATCTAGTGGTTGGGCTGACCGATGTGTGTATTAATGGAAGATTTGTTTTTCCTTTTTTTTATCACACCAAAATACATTAATTTCTAAATCAAATGATGAAAAACTAAAAGTCTCAAGGACACCTTTCCAACGAGACCAATTTTTGTGATTTGGAGCTATAGAGTGAAATATATGGCCATTTGAAAATTTACATGTTGGGATGAACACAACAGTGACACATGACAACATTTGATTTGCTTCAAAATTTCCTTTTTCTATGTGTGCATTTCTCTCCTTTTCCTTTTTCTATGTGTAGCATACTACCCCGAAGACCTGAAATGTTATAAACCTTGGTTGATTCCGCAGACTTCACATTTGTTGGGTGGATTTGCCTTGAAGTTAGCTAGAATGGTGACACATGTACCCATGCCTCACCATGTGTCCACTCTTTCTACTGCATTGTGTATCCTTATTGACCTACCCGACCACTTGACCCGAAGCCTTATAAAACTTGGTTTATTCCACGGACTTGAGGTCCACATGATGCATATTCCTTGAAGAGTACCAAAATGCCGAAACATGTCCAAATTTTAGCCTTGAATCAAATGATGACCAATTAACTTTTTGATTCTCCTCGATCCAAAATTCTATCCACTCCAACTTATTCCTAGGACTTGAGGCATGCAGATACCAAATTCTATGAAGAGATCCAAAATCCCACCATGTGTCCCTTCCTCATGGACATTTGAATTGTTTGGCGGTGTAGACCTTTGATGGTCATTTGAATGTCCCAAGATTGTATAAAGTGCTAAGTTCATTTTAAATGATATATCCAAATTAATCCGGGAGGGGGTTAATTTGGGATAAAAAATTAGTTGTTCAAACTCACAAGGGGTAACCTACACTAAGACTTTTCTTATTGGTTACACAGCTTATGATTTCAAATACAAACTCAAAGACATGATCTTACTCAACTTAGGCCTCATCAAGATGCAACATTTCATTAATATATCCTTGTATACCTTTATGAAGTAGTAACTCGAGAGAAGATCAAACGTGATACATGGAATCAAAGCACATTTTTTTCTTGGGAGATATCGACTCTTTTCAAATGTTCATGCGGATGTATGATTTCCAAGACTTATTACAAATTAACAAGAACCTATGAAGACACAAGGAATGGATTTTGAGCATTTAATTGACCACAAAATAATCCTAAAGGTATCTAGAGCATATAGTCACAAAACATGGTATCACGAATTGGTGAATAGTATTCAACATGATCATAGTCTAAGACATGACAGAAAAAGAAAATACAACTCATACCTTGATTGGGTGATACAAATCTATGACATAGATCATTAAGGACATGATCAACATGGGAAAGACTCAATATTGCAATACATTATTTCAAAAACTCAAGTCCCATTGAAAAACTGAATTAACCTTCATGACTTCATGAAAACTAGATCATTTTGGATTAAAGTATCAACATGAGAACACAACCTTCAATGAATTGGGTAGACATTAATCAAACATAGATGGATTTGACTTCAAGAATGAATCTTCATAGAAATACGAGACCAAGAAATGACTTTGTTTCAGCTTATTAAACACTCATACTCCTTCCACTTGTCAAGTATTATATGATCCCTTAGCTTTAATGAAAAGGAATACTCATTATAAAGCTCATACCTTATTTTAAGAAATGATGAAGCTTGATCGGGGTTTTTTTAGAGGTGAATATTCGTAATATGGAAAATATTCCATTTTTGAAAAATTTGAAAAGGTGAATTTTCTGGCGCGGATCAGTAACTTGTTCACCTAAAAAATACAGTTTAATTTTTTAGGGGTTGACTTATCCTACCCTTGAAAATATCCCCTATATAATCCTAGATTATTCACCAGGTAGAACACTACTAGCTCACTCATACCACATGGGGGCATATTTATTATCAAGTATAATAAACTTGAGAAGCAATAAAGGCCAATACACAAAGTGCAATTTTATATATATTCATCAGATTTGTATTCGGGTGACAATTATTGTTCTCAGAAGCATGACAAGAAATTTCCACTGATGCGTGACAAGGATATTTTTTTGACGCATGACAAGGAGAGTTTGTTGATGCACGACAAGGAGAGTTTTTTGACTTATAACAAGAAGAGTTTGTTGACATGCGACATGAGGGTGGAGGCTACAAACATGTGACAGAGAGTTTGTTGACATGGGACAAAGAGATTTTGTTGACACGCGACAAGGATATTTTGTTGACAAGTGTTTAGGAGATTTTGTTGACGGATGACAAGAGGATGGAGGCTATAGAAGAGAGATAGTATATTTGTTGTCGTGTGACAAAAAAATCATTATTTCGTGAAATAAAACCTCTTGTTGCGCATCGCAAGGTTGTTTTAAATGCGACATCAACCTTGCTAAATAGCGACAGGAGGTTTTTTGTCACGTGACAACAAGTTTACTATTGCATGCTAGTAAATCTCTTGTCGTGTGTCTCGCATCCTTTCTATCATAATGAAAGCTTCTTTTAGGTGAAAAATTTACACACAAACCCCAAAAAAATCACCTTTCCAGCGAAACCGGTTCGGGGATATTCACCAGGGATTTTCCACCTTTGATTTCCAAGAGGTCTCTTAAAGTGAAACCTCGACCTTGATGTTCTCTTTGGAAAATCAAACCCTTTTTGGCCTCAAACCATCCTTGAATCATCATACTCATACATTCAACTATAATTATTTTCCCTTCATGAATTTTTATCTCTGTCATAAGGTTCTCTAGGATCAATTCGTTGATTATCATCATGACAACCTTCCTTTACCTATATAGACCCAAACACATATGCATAATATTTTACAATGAGATATCCAACCATAACCTCAAGCTTAGCTCATAGGACATCATCAAAACTTCACCATCTTCTTTGATGTCATATACATAAGAATAAGCTTCTAGATCATCTTCATCATCAATTTATAGGTCTTCATCCTCGCCATTAGGAAAACCTACTTTAAAAAAAAAAAAACACAGAATCTACCTTTTCTCCTTCATAAAACATATCATCAGCTACACATGTTGGAGAGGGAGTAAAAATTTATAGATGGATTTCTATATGTCAAACCTTAAGGGTTTCAAACAAGTTCTCATTCTAACCAATGGATTATCTTTAACTTGTGCTAGACTATCTTCCATACCTTTACTTCAAGAGGAAATCCTTAAAGTTCTAAAACTTGCTTCACATGTGATTAAATAAAATTTAGAAATATTATAATTCTATAGTTAATCTAATATTAATAACAACGGTAAATAATGAGATATAAGCCTAAAGGAAATGACCCATGAAATATAAGATATGAAAAATAAAACCCTAAAGTGCAAGAAGAGTTATAAAGAGCTTAAATGATTCAATGATGCCTCAGAATGTGTCACGAATAAACTAGATAAACAAAATGTAGGAAAAAATACACATAAGCTCTAGAAAATACATATTTGGAACACTAGGCTAGACTCGGGTGCCTAGAGATGTAAAAGTGCACTGTGGGTGCCCTAGTCCGAGATATGGGTCGTGGTCTATAAAAAGGTTTAGAAACCTCCTATAAGGTTTCACTAGATATTAATCTACCTTCACTTCTGTCACACTAGCTTTGTTGGGATACACAGTATGTCGCTAGAATCGGTGATGAAGGAGAGTCGTGCAAAACCATAATATAAGTATCAAACCCCTAAAAAATAAAGATGCATATAAAGGGGTCATATTTTCCTCAATGACCACAATGGTGGACTTAATAACTGAGTGCTTCACTACATCTCATACATGATGTAGTTCTATGTGTGTGTGTGCAATCATGCCCTAGCTGCTCTTGTGCTAGTCACACTTTGTGAAAGTAGAGAGTAATAACTATGTGTAGAAATGTAATAAAATGGTGGGTGGAATAGAATAAACTTCCCTCCTATCTTTGTGTGATGTAGATTAACCATCCGTATGATTTGTGATGGAGCTAGATGGATGTAGATGGAGCCTTTCATGGATGCAACCTTAGGTGATGATAGTAGTGCTTCTTGTTTGGTCCCTTAGTATGGTCTCATAACTCTATATTTATATGGTTCTCTTCTTTCTAATTTCATAATTAACCCTAAAAATACTAACTAATAAAAATTATATAATGATCAAACAGCTAGAAAGTGCCCAAAAAGTGGTGGGAAAGTGTAAAAAGGATCAGGGTGTCCTAAATGGGACCAGGGCGCCCCAATCAAAGATAAAATGATGCCAAATGGTAGAAATGAATAGGTGAGTATGTACTGAAGATTGATAGTGATGACAAAAATCAAAGTAAAATGGCCAAAAGATAGGGTTTAATCAGTACTTTCTTCACTTAAAAACCATATGAATAGTGGTATGAGACTGAGAATAAATAATACCTAAAGTGCATGATTTTTTTTCTACATTTTCCCCTACTTTATGTTGGTGAGAAGAACACTCAGTAACATAAAGTAGATATAGATGTGCACCCGATGTCCATGTAGACTGATGTAGGAAGCATGCCAAAGGACTAGACAAAGTATGGAATGAAAAATTATGGAGTCCGAAACTAAAGATGTAAAGGATAAAAAAGTGATTAGAGTGAACCTAGGGTAGAAACGTGTGTGTAATTTCTGATGTGTGTGATGTACATGTATGTTAATGTTAGGTGTATGCTACGCATAATTTTTTTTGTTGTTGATGCCATTGTTGTAGTTGATTTTAGTCATTTTTTTGACTTCTTACTTCTCATATGGCCGAACGTGCCGAGAGAAGATGATCAAGTAGTTAAATACACATGTATATATGTTAAAAACACATGTAAAGATGCATGTATATAGTAAAAAACATGTAATGGAAATGAAAAATGTAACAGGAACATGTGCACCTAATCTGTGATGAGAGAAGGGGTGAAGAAATGATATCTTGTATTGTGAGTTTTTTGGGTGATCTCATGCCACCCTGGCTGAAAAAGTGTAGGGAGAAAGCTGTATTATTCTCCAACCTATAACTACTTCCCTGAAGATGTATGAAGAGATCTTTGTACTATCTAGTTTTTGGGTGTTCTAACAACACTGGCTAAAGTAATGTAGAGAGGAAATCTGTTGTATCCTATAAACTCTAACTTCTCCCTAGAATCCTAGGACAACCATGTTCTATAAAATATGTTGTGTACAGGGTTCGTAGACTGGTCTGAACCGACCTGTTGTATAACCCACAATGTCAATGATGAAAAACTGAATTGATGTTGTGCTAGTAGAAAGTGTTGTGTAGTGTGTAAAACCCCAAATAATGGCCCCATCTTTAAGGGTGCATGCGACATCATTGATAGGAGAATTTGGCCCCAAAAGAGGACCAACCACATAAATTGTTCCTTGAAGGTAGAAGGGAATGCACTTGGTAGAAACAAATGTGTGCACAAACAATTGGCTAGAAAAAAGTGTTAGTATGAACAAGCATGCATGTAGAAGACAAGTGTACACTATGCAAATAATGTAGAAGCTATAATGCAAGTAAACGTGCAAGAAAAAAATCATAGACCGTGAAAGTAGGTGAAAAACATGGGACATCACTCGTGATGTCACAAGACACTCAAGGCACAATGGCCACATACAAATAATAATTGTGCACACAAAACAAAGGGAAAGGCTTGCATACAACAAATAAGTGACAAACAATAGTAGACAACCAAATAGATATCCATGTAAGAAAATAATCTTGTAAACAAGTGCTTCACATAAAGCACCCATTAGCATGTTATAAAGATAACCAACATGTAAAAAAGTGTGTATATCCAAGTAATGTAGAGTGCTAAGTACAAAATGAAACAAGAACACTTTGAAGAGACAATGGATTCCCCAAAAAATTTTGTAAGAGTGGTAGAAGGTGAGCATCCATATTGCGTGTAAGACACCTATATCTATGATCATAAGTAGAGAAAGTAATGAATGCACATGTGTGTATGGTAAAGATAATGACATATAATAGATTTAGCTAGTACGTGTAATAAGCGAACATGAATAAGAAAATGTAAGAAAAAATAAAGGCAAGTAAGATATGTAACATGTTGTGGATGGATGGAATGGAATGTAAGATGGATGATAGGAGCCGCATGACCCCCAAGTGAATGGAATTGTATCCAAAGTGAAGTTCATTTGATATTCCCCCTCGTAGTCAAGAATGAACCAAAAACAAGAGTGTGTCATCGAAATGGTCGAAGTTTGTGTTGTATCTAATGCATTGTGATGAGTGTGTATGCATAGTGGTGATATATGGCCTAGAATGAAGTGTGTGCATGATCCTATATCCAAAGCATATATCATGACAAGATGATCATAGGAGTGATGATTTATCCTAAAGTGTATATCACTACAAGATGAATAGAGGGAGTGGTGATGTAGCCTAAAGCGTATACCACTACAAGATGAAAGAAGAGGTGACCATTTAGCTTATAGTGTATGTCACTAACATATTAATGTCACATGATAGAAGGTTGAATGACGAACGTGTGAGTAGAAAAAGCTCCATTTTGTTTGTAAACCCTCGGAAGTCAAGTATGGACCAAGGAATTAGAGTGCATCATAGCGTAATGAGTGCATCGCGTAGAAGAATATTAAGTATGTGTGATGATAAAATATGACCTTATGGTGTAATAAATGATTAATATGTGATGTACAATATGTAATATAAGATGTGTAGATATTCTAATAATGTGAGAGTGTGCGTAATGTAGTAGGAGTAGTATGTAATGTTTGACTCATAGAAAATAGTAGTGTGACATATATGTGTGATGAATAGTGGTATGGCATGTAGAATATGAATGATGTGTAAATGTGCAAATGTCGAAATGATGTAGACTAAATGTAGAATGTAGAATGTAAGATGTAAGATATGTGTGAAGATATGTAATGTGTAATTGTATGCAAAGGTGGGGTTCATGTGTAGTATGCCCTCAATGGTCAAGTGTGAACCAAAGCACAAGAGTGTGTCATTAGGTAATGACAATACTAGTATAAGTGTGATGAGTGCGTAATGTGATGAGGATACAATATGTGTATGCTAGAAGTATGTTATGTTGTGATATACGATATTGTTAGGTTGGGGGTTTTGTGAATGTTATGCCCCGCAAGTGTGTGTGAGTGAATGACATATCCAATAAGATTGAAGGAAAAAGGGCCTTCATCCAATCAATGTGATTATGAAAGCGTATGACCAGTGTTAGTAGGGGTGGTATAGTAGATAAATACTATGTGGGCAAGTGAATCCTATGCGTATGTAATGGATGAATATATGATGATAGAGTAAGTGTAACAAAATGTGTAGGTGATGGATATCTATGTGAAGCTGAATGTGGAGGTGATGGACACTCGTGTGGAATGAAACTAGGTGGGGATCTACGCGATATGTAGTAACTATCCTAGGAATGGTCCTATGCCTATGTGTAGGACTTGTGTAGTTGTGAGGTCACACATAAGGTATATGAGTAGGTGAAATAGGAGTAGATTGCATATATTGTGATGTACTAGATGAAGTGGAAGATGTGGGAATCAATGCTCAAGAAGATGACGACCATGGAATTGATGGGGGTACATTGTCAATAGAGATGACTTGATTGTTATGAATGAATTTGAGTCACAAATGATTCATATAGATAATAGATTGAGACCTACAAATATAATATAATTGAGTCCAAGTAGCATGTCACAACCATCAACTACTTTCCCAAAAGAAAATGGACAAGAAAAGTTAGAGGACCAATTGTAACGTGCAATTTGATAACACCACATGGTTTGTTTAGAGGGTATTTGATTTTTGATTGTGGGTAACCAATGGTATGAAGAAATGGAATATAAAATGCACTAATAGGCCAAGATGGGTCGACCTTAGTATTATTGATGGGAATCAAGCCAATATATGTGTTGATATGTAAATGATTAGACGTAAAAGTTGCATGATATTCTTGGTTAAAAATAATATGGCTAGTGGTGTAGCATCTGTATGCGCCACTAAAAAGTTAAGGGTCCCGTTAGTGTAGAATCACAACACCCCCGAATGGCTCGGTTTTGAAGTGGGGAATTCGGTGTGATTGCACAACATGGGACCATCTCTCAAGCTGTGGGACTTGCAAAACTTGAGATGGACCTCTAGAGAAAGCTAGTTCTTGCTTCCTAATCTACCTGCCAAAAGATACTCCAATGCAGGAAGAACCTATTCTATCCTAATCTAACCATTCCAAGGGGATAGAGAGAGAGAGAGAGAGGTTGAAATAGCCTACACTAAGTGGTCATACACCATAAAAGGAAGTGGTTAAATCGCAGATCCGATCGCCTTAAGTGGAGAGAGGTGATCGAGGAGAGAGGGTGGACAGAATGCACCACAAACCAGAGATAGATTTCACACAGAACACAAATTCAAAACCCATTAAGCACAACTCCTAGAACCTACAACAAACATTAGAGTATATATAGTATGCCCTAAAATGATGAGAGGTAAGAAGAGAAAAAAAAAAAAACCAAGGATGGAAAGATGCAACACGAAACAAATTATTTTTCTCCAAAATGTTACACGGTACATCATCAGTGGGCAAGAGGAAAGAAAAATACATTATAGAGATATGGAAGGAGGCTTAGACTCCACATTCTACCCTAAGAATGAAAGAGAGAGGGGGCAGAGGAGAAATGATGACCAACCGTTTGAATATGCCCCTTCATTACAATATATAGGAAGAATAAAAGAGAAAGGAGGGAAAAAATTGAATCCTGCTTCAACCACCTTGAGATATGCATTGAATCCTGCTTTGAAATCTCAACCACTATCAATCGATTCCCCTCTCAAATATGCCTACAATTTTTCGATTCTGGTTCCCCGGTAGATCGAATTAAATCTAGTTTGGTAGTTGAAGAAATCAGATTTTGTATTAATGGATTAGGAAATTTTTTCCCGTTTTTCACCCAATAAATACTATTAAGAATGATATTGTATGTTTCCATGGCATAGAGGGCATTGATTCATTTCCAAAAAGTCTTCTCCCACCCAAATATGAGTTTCCAATCAAAAGATATGGCTGTTTGAAGATTAGGGTCTCGGGCACGCAATATTTGAAAGAGTATGTCCATACAGGTCCACGTGGTAGCCTTGCACACCTTGGAGATTCAGCCCCTTCCTTATACCCTTGAAATCACACTGGATTGACACATGGTGGCTTCTATGAGCTCCTTGGGCTTCTTTGTATTTTTCATGAGTCTCTTTGCTTGGCGGGGCCAAAATTCTGACCCTAGACATGCGGAGGCTTGGCACTTGTTTAGAAACCCACCCCAAATTTTACTTTTTAAATAGTGTCATGTTGACAATTGGCTCCTTCCACTGGCCTACCTCTACCTTGACTATTTAATTCCCCAAATCTATCTACTTTTTGGACTCGAGACACTTGGCGAGCCCACAGTCATTTGGGGACTACCTCTAGACTTTCCTTTTGAAATTACATCGTTGAGACATGTGGAGGCTTATGTTGTTTCTCTATACTTATTTGTTTTGGGCCCGCTCTCACTTTTGAATTTGACCTCTGTTGACCATTGGCCACATGGAGGGCTGGTGCAAGTTTGAGTCTCCACCTTGGGCTCCCATCTTGAAATTGCGTCGAGCTTGACACTTGGCACCTTCCGCCGAGTCGAAGACTTTTCAATAGCCGATGTAACTTTTAGGCTCTGGACATGTGGAGGTTTGGAACTTGTTTGAGTCTCCAATATTTGTATTTATCTTTGAAGTAGCGCCATTTGGACACTTGGTAGCTTCACGCTGACTCTCTATACTTAGCCAATTTTGTGGCTCGTTCTGAGTCATTCGCAGAGCCCGAAGACTTCGAGCCTTCATCATTTATTTTCCTTTAAGTCTCTGGTTTCTTTGACATTGTTTTCTTCCTTCCCCGACCCTACTATTCCATTGTAGATCTATTTCTGCATCTTATCTGTTGGATTTAAAGCATTGGCTCATTCAACGTAACCATTTTTTGAATTTCTTCCTGCACGGGGTCATGGGTGATCCAATTTTGCTAGGGGTGAAAATTGAGATAACAATTGGCAACTCACAGGGGCATCTACTTGATAGATGAAGAGACCAATGGCCTTAAAGCATCCATTGAACATGGAGTCAAGAATGATGGATTGATACTCGATCTGCCTCTCGATCCGTGAAACCGATTGCTTGCACTTGGTGACCTTGAACCTATCCCAGAAATAGATTTTCTCAAAAACATTTTTAGTTGCTCTGCATTTTTTTATTTTGAAATTAGCAACTATTATAGACAACTATGGGTCTTCTACCATGAATACTGAAGGGCTTGGCCTTGGTAGCTCTAGAGAAATGTGAAAAAAACTTATGTACAAAGACAAAATCATACATGCCTCAAATGAGACATGCAGAGTGTGCACAAGCACTTCTTCTACTGAAAACAAACCTAAACCTACTCCTACACTAACCAGAGAGAAGAGGGACTCAAAAAAATCTTGCAATTGGTAGGGAGAAGTAGCTTCCCTTTCTCAAGAGAGGTGTAGACACCTAAAATTGGTTACCCAATTTGGTGTCCCCCGGTTCGTTCATATTCTCGGGTAACCCGAGGCACCTTTATATCACCATCGCTCCCTTAGGGTATTAATTAAGTATCTAATTAAAACACCTATCCTAAGTTTATTTCACTCCATTATATCTTACTCGTGTATAATTAAATATTAACCATTTAATTATACCTTTTACATTTCTTCCAACCAATTATTTACCCCATATCATTTCCCAACCTCCCGTACCATTATTATCCATTCATCCCACCTTTTTATCCCCTCCTAAAACCATGCGGTGGGATTTTCCCGTATTTGAGTCAAAGGGATAATATTATTATCCTTCCAATTCATTTATTTTTGCCACTTTGGGAGTCTCTGTTTCCTCGATCGGCGCGCCGATCGCTTTCTCGATCGACTCCAATTTTTCGAGTGGCACCAATTTTATATCGATCGTACGCCGACTATAAATGGACGACTGATATCCTCTCTGGTTAGATTCAAGAGCTGGTTGCCTAGAGATTACTTTGTCTAAGCGATTAAAGAGATTATCAGAGAAAGAGAGTGAGTTTTATGTAGTTTAATCCCTGAGAGGTGTACTATTACTCGTTCGCGTGTCTATAGATCTTGCAGGTATCCACAACTCCCCTATTCATCATCGGTCGTCAATCAAGCATTTTTCAGGTATTCCCCTTTGTTAGTTTCTATAATTTCCTTTCGGTCAACACCGATCTAGTCCGGTCAAATCTAATTAGTCTTCAATCAATGCTGTTTATCCAAATTGGCACTGATCGGGACTTTCTTCGGTTTCTGGGTTAGAATCCATCAATTTCTACCTTGGATCCCCTTTTCTTGTCTTCAATCTCTGTTTTCTGATCAATCTTCAATAATCTAGGCTTACATTTAATCCATTTTAGCTTAGTTTTCTTTCTTCTTTTACTTTCTGGCCTTCTATCTGCCTGTGTGTCCAATTGATGTTGATTCCATCTAAATCGATGCTTGACTCAAATAATCGACGCCCGATCAGCATGCGATAGACACCAACCAACCTATAGAAAAGTACAGAATTCAGGTAACACAATTTCAATTCTATCCTTACGCTTCTGCTTTCTTTCGATTTTACATTGTGGTTTTTACATTCTGTTTGTTGTTTGTAATCAGAAAACCTAAATATTTATTTACATCTTTCATTATGTATGTCTTTACTCTTGATTAAAAATGTGAATTGACATCTGCCGAGGAAGCTCATTGCTTCTGGACCCGCTTTCTGGGTAGTTCACCCATATATTGTCTAACGTCATCTTTTTCTACCAAGGATTTGTGCATCGTAGGTTTCTTGGATCTACTTTGCAAGATTTCTTGTGTGCGCCTGTCTTGTCTCCATCGGAATTTTTTCCATTTACGTCTTCGGATCTTATCCAATCTATCAGGTATCGATTTCATTTGAGTTTTTCAGGGTTTTTGTGTTTAGTTTGGTGCATTAACTTGGACAGGTAACAAGCGCGAAATTCTTGATCTACATTTTGGCATGCCCAGTGGGACTCAACCAAAGTCCCTTATTGGTAAGTTCATTTCTTTTCCAGTTTTGAAATTTTGTTCTTTTTCTTCACTGATTTTCATCAATTTTCCTTAAGCATTTCCTTTCTTCATTTTGGTCTTGTTTCTTTCGTTTATAATTTGCAAAGTCAAAATTATTTATTTTCTGCATATCTAGATTCCCATTTCTAAGATTATAAAATATTTCATTTGATTTCAAAGCTACAATTTTTGATTTATCTCTTTGTGCAAAATTGTCATTTTCTTGAAATTTTTCTAGTTTTTAAATAGAAAGTTCTATTCTTCGGTATCTAGTTATCTCGGATCTATCTTTTTGGATTTGTTTGCATGTTTTCTTAACCCTATTCTATGGAGTGGTTTTCTTGTTCACGGGATTGTCTCGAGGGGAAGAGCTCAACAACACACTTTTTGAAGTCCACACACCTTGGAGAGCTAAATCTACAGGTATTTCTCTTTTGCAGTGTTTTCTCCTTTTTAAGAACTTAAAAAGAACTTGTTTGTTTATTTTTATCACAATCAAACACTTCGGTTTTGGTGCTTAAAAATATTTAATCACATTAGGAAAGAACTTGTTTGACATGTCTTCATCGAAATCAAACACTTCATTTTTAGTTCTTAAAAAGAACTTTTTCTTTGTCATTTCTGTTGTATGCTCTTCATCTAGTTTTCCTAATAGGTTGGAAAATTGGTCAAAATCGGTAGTGACACTATTTGATTTTTATTTTTATTTTTCACCCTTGCACACAAAGCCAAAATCACTAGGTATAAAGCATTTAAACACAAAAATTCCTTCCTTGGCCTCGCCTTCTTAGAAGTGACATACAAGAGGAAGAGCCTACGTAGTACTCGAGCCGTGCTATAAATTCACGGAAGTTCTCGGTATATATTGGCAAAGCACCCGACTCCCTTATCACGGTGGTGTGTAAAGTATAGGGTAGGCCCCTATATCAAGCCACGTCTGGTCTTTTATCAAATGCCTTCGGGACTCCTCACTAAAAATTCCCAAGCCATCCTTAGTTTGGCCAATTGAGTATTCCCCATTCTAAAAATCCTTCCCAACATTTTTCTTTCTTAAAAAGCATGAAAATTTAAAAGAGATAAACACCTACATTACTTGAATTGTCTGTGCATTAATTAGGTTAATCTCTTTATGTGTTGGTGCTTGTTTATGACGGTCATCACCCGGTCACAATCTAGAAAAATTGCTCAACTAGTCTCTTCCTCATCTGAGACCCTCGATAATGTGGATGTTTCGGCACCCCTTGGGTCTTCTTCGGGACCATTTTTAGTTGGTTCTCCATCCTATTCATATAATCCTTTCTATCATCCTAAAGCAATCCCATCACGACCACCTTCCCTTAATCCTTCAGAGGTGTCATCTGCTTCTGATATAAAGTACACTCCTTGTGGAGATCCTGAATTTCAGGCACTCCTTGACCACAACCTGGTAGCCCTTATGGATTACTTAGTGCATAAATCTACTCACATATCTGATCAGGGACCTCTCGATCCAACAAGTTTACGATTATTCTCATGAGCCATCCTAGGCTTTTATAGAGTAGTTAGCATGCTTTTTCTCACCTCGAACCATGAAAGAAGGTGGTGCATCTATGCCTCCTTTTTCTCTTCCACCGACCATGTCGACTGGTTCTCAAATGACCCTGCCTATCCCTAGTGCCGTGGCTACCTCGGCTACCCCACAACCTACTTTCAAGAGGCCCTCTTCTTCAGCTATGATGAGTGCGTCCACGCTCCCACAAATTGTTGTTAATTCTTCTATGCCGTCTATTGCATCTCAGGGTCAGTATCTCTCTGTGAACCAACCCCCTCCTATGAGTCAGTCAGTTCCTCCTTCTCGTCCTCCAGCTTGGTCTTTCTTCTAATGCTCTAGCAATAGTGACCTTTACCCATCCTTTGGCATTGGCACCCTTAATAAATAATCAGGCAGTCAAAAGCTTCATTCAGAGTTTGTTTCCCACCATATCAAATCTAATCAACACCCAAATTCCTCAATCCATTATGATTCATTCAGAAAATGTAGGAACCCACCAATCATAGGCTCCATCTCTCATTCAACCACCTTTCTCTCAACCACTTGTCATTTCACAGCCTGTTTATACTCAGGTTTCTTCACAACAAATACCTCACAAAGCGTCACCTAGATTACCTAGTTATTCCTCTTATCATCATGTTAACCAGTAAATGAATCCCCCATTAACGCCTCAGCAAAACATACCATTCGCTTCTTATACAGGACATACCAACATGCCCCCTCCTCAATCTGATGTCGTCCAACTTATTTTTAAGAAAATCACATACCTAGAAGCCTCCACCAAAGGGGCTCTCCTTCATATGCTTTTGAAGAAGTATGTAATGAACCAATTCATCCATCGGTGGCTTTTAAGCCTTATCCTCCCAATTGGAACTTCCTAAGTTCTTGAAATTTCATATTCGGGAGGATCCTCAACAATACCTGATAGCATTTAAACATGTTTGCTACCTTATAGTCTAGGACTAGGAGCTTATGCTCCGTACCTTTCTTATGTCTTTAGCAGGGCCTGCTTTAGACTAGTACAATAACATACCCCAACATTATCTATTTTCTTTCTCTCAATTAGCTTAGATGTTTGTTGAAAAATTCTCAATAAACATCACACATAAGATCTCGATCACAGATATTTATAACATTCATCAATTTGATGACGAGTCTATTGTAGACTTTGTCACTCATTGGAGAGGAATAATAAATCAATTGTCTTTCTCCCTCCCTCAATCTCAACAAATCGAGTTGTTTACTCGATCTTGCACCAATCATATTTCTTCCACTTTAAGGATTCAAACCTTTCATAAATTTTAAGAAGCTTTTACGATGGCATGAAAACTTGAGTCTCGTGCCATTGAACAAGGAAATCTAAAAATTCATTCTAAGTCTAAACCATATTTTTCTCGGTTTACAAAATCAAACCCTTCCGCTTCTAACAAAGACAAGAATCAGGGGTCCACAAATGCTATCGTGTTAAAAACATCACGAGTTGATAACACTTCTAATCAAACACCTCAAAGAGAATCTTCATCTTCTCAAAAGGAACTTTGTCATCTCGGTCTTTTACTTCGTTGGGGGAATCATATGCTTCTATCTTAGAAAAAATGTTGGAAGTTCACATGATCGAACTTCCCCCTATTAGGAATTTTGATGAGAGCCAAGAACGACCATTTTGGTATCATGAAAATGACTTTTTCATTATCATAGAAGTAAAGGCCATGACATTGAATGATGTCAGACCTTCAAAAATCTCATCCAAAAATTCATTGATAAAGGTGAGCTCATTCGGATAACCCAAATGCTCCCCCAAATCAAGCGCTTGATGTTTTTAAACAGACCTTTTCCAAATCATTCCCCGAACAATGACGCTTCGGGTCTCAAAAACCAAACACACATACTATCAATTCCGTTTCTACTGATAGTTCTTCTTCTAATTCTGAGCCATCTACAAACATGTCGACTGAATTGGAACTTCCTTCCGCTCCTTCAAATTATGAGATTCCACCATCCTTAGATGGTCCATCTTCAAGTCTTCCTTTATTAGAAATAGAGTTGTCTCCCTCTAGCCTTGCCATCTGATCTTCCACCTATACCTAAGATAGTGTCATATTCATCTATCTCATCATCAAATATTATTTCAGTGCTTGATTCATTTACATCCCTTCATATTTCCACTATGGATACTTCTACTTCTATTGCTCCCATTTTTTCTGTGACCATGCCTTTGGTTAACGTACCCATAGTTATACCAACTTCTATGCCTTCGAAAGCATCTTCAATCTTAACCCTTCCTATCACTTTTCCTATAGTAATTACACCCATAATTACTACATCTAAAGTACCCTCCTCACAAGAGACAACTTCTTCATTACCTACCTCTTCCACCATCAGTGCTTCCTTTCCTATTAAGGAAACATCTAAAGAGATAGCATCGACACCTATACTTCTGACTCCTGGACTCAAACATAAACAATTGGAGTTTAAGCCTAGGGTTACATCATCGGTATCATCTCCTTTACTTCCTCCAAAATGGTTACAATCACCTTATGTGGTCGAAGTTTTCACCATCCTTGAAAAGGGAAAACCAATATTTCAGACCATCAAGACTCTTGGTGCTTTCCCTCAAAAATCCCTCTCTACGCCTCATAAAAGATTGGATTTATCCACTGAAAAGGCATCTTCTTCTACAACACCATCTTCATCGGTGCCTCGTAAAGTGGATTTACCTACTAGAAAGGCGTCACCTCTTTTATCAGAACCATCATCTTCGTCACCAAAAACCAAAGCACCTTTTGTACCGCCTATCAAATCTATTTTGGGATCTCCTCCCCCATCTAAATCAAACTTATCTAAATCACCATCTGCTTCGACCAAAAACCTTCTTCATCTCTAAAGACTAAAACATTTAGCATGTCTTCGTCATCTTCAAAATCTATCTTAGGAGCTCCTCCTCTGTTAAAATCAATCTTTCCTCACTTGCTTCTATATCATGCACCTAAGGCTACTTCTCCCAATGTTCGTAAATGCAAAACAATCCCTAAAAATACTATCAAACCAAATATGCAGGCTCTTTTACCTTGGCGGTATGTTAAGGCTAAAGAGGTTCCTTCTTCACCCCGTCCACATCTTCATCTACGGGATTCTCGGGTTTCCAATTACAGAGGACTCGATAGAGATTACTCATCGAGAGCAGCAGAGGAGGGCCCTGGTATGATTATATGGGAACAGGCAGATGATGCAGAGATAGTGTCTGGGGCTGTGAGGATAGCCTCACAGTACCAGAAGGATGACTCCAGGAGTAGATTGATAGCCCTGATCCAGATGGCTATCTCATACTATGCATTACCAGATTCCAGAGGTGGACGGTTCCCACTACTCCTGCTTGATTGTGTCTGCGATATCCTAGAGTTCATGCAGGTGTTTACATTTGCTAATGCATTACTGGCACAGATATATTACGAGCTATGGATGTATGGGTGATGGTCATCTCACCCATCTGACACCAAAATGTATAGGTCTGGCTATCCCACCACTGCACCAATGCTCGCATGAGCTCCATGTCTTGGGGTATCCGCCTATAATAACGGAAACCCCCTAGTCCGGCTAACTCCAGATGGCGCCACTCATCATCTGTCACGTCTGGCAGTATAGTCTCCAATAGCTTGGGAATAGCATCCCGCATGTGTAGGACCTCTCATGCCTGCATTACATCAAACAACGTCATTAGTTTTGATTTTATCAACGTCAACACCATTAAAATTTCATCAAAATCTTTCTTAAAAGCTTCCAAATAACTCTTTTTTCCATCGGAATCATTCTCTTCCGGTCGAATACAATTATAGTACAATTGACGCCGATCGCATTATAATCGGTGCCAATTTTTCCAATTGACGCCGACTAAGAGGCAGAGCGCTAAAAAATCCCTCTTGCCTCCTACTACTAAAAACATGAAAAAACACTAAATCTATGAAGCTCAGGAAGGACCACTTACCCCTAGGTCGTGTCCTCTTCCTCTTCTGACCACTTTCTAAGCATCCATGTTGCTCAAATTCAATTTTTGACTTTTTCTAAATCAATCGTCGCAATGCAAATGAATCATTACCATTCACCTTTTCTATACTTACAGGTTTTCGGAGAGGTCGGCACCAATTTTTTTTTTTGGTCGACGTTGATTGGAGCCCATTGGTGCCGATTAGGTATATTTTGATATATTTTGTCCTCTTGTCCCACCAGACATGCTTTTTCCTCATCTCATTATCTTGTCTAGAATCAACAAGTGACTCTTCCACGCACCCGACCTCCCGAGGTCGTGCCGAGACAAATGGTGGGGGTAGAATATGCAGACAAACTAGTTGGGAGTCTAATGTCTTCGACACGCACTAATGGTATTTGCGAAATCTAAGGCAAAGAAGGCCCTTCTAACTTGGATCGGTGTGATAGATCGATCAGCGAGGATGACTGCCAAGGCTCCAATCAATATCGAGCTCGCGTGATTCGATCTATGGGTCAGGATGCGTGGAAAATGACCCGGATGGTTTCGTATTTCTCCCGATAGGGTCATATGGCGAATATAGTCAACTCTATGGACGATTCTCTCGCCTAGTCCAAAATTCTCTAGCTTCATTAGTCAGTTGTGTCTAGTAGGGATAATCATTGAATGATGATAGGTGGAATCGAGTAGACTCAAATACTAATGTTACGTAGGCTGTGTCTATATCTAATTCGACTTGTAGATTCGTTAGGTCAGGATTTGTGGATCACAACCGTAGACTCTTGGTTGTTGCGGTCCTATTATGGTCATACGCGAGATCAAGTTCTAATCCCTAGTATCCAAAGAATCGTATGCTTTCTCAACCTCTACGTTTAGAACCAAAGAATTGTGCGATTTTCTCGTAATACCTACAGTGTTCTAAAGAACTTGAATTCTTAAGCTCGGTATCTATATCTATGAGGGTATCTCCAGCCCTCGGGTCAGGGAACTAAAGGATCGCACCCGAATATTTGTTCTCTTTCAAATCCTTCTACAAATCATGCGATGTTTTCTAGGATAACCTATAGTTTGGCTGATTTGACCAAAATGTGTGTGCTTGGTCGTCTTCGATGTTTAACCCTCTCAACCGTGACTCCGATCTCGCTGGAAGTCTGTCTGTTGTTTGGAAGACTTGATCCTAAGGTTTTGGTCAATGTCGCTTATCGCCACTACGGTATTGGGTCAGCACAATTGGCTCGAAAATGTATTCCCGGGCTCCCTAGGTCCCGTAATTGTCATGCAAAAGCAAGAATGAAACAAACTATAATAAAGTAAAATCTAAGTACACTTCTAGCATATGTAATTTCTTTTTGTATTTTCTGGCAATTTATAAGAAAGCAGATATTTAAAATATTTAGAATTGACAACTAAACTAATAACGTAAAACAAACAAAATAGCCGAGTGTAGCTATTTGTCTCAGGCAATTTTGTATATCTATTCTAAACAACAAAATAACTAATCTATTTGCAAGATTCTCGATCCTACCTTAGAAGTGAGGAATGAATCATAGTTTCTCAGAAACTATCAATCCCCACAACCTCCCTGGCAATATCAAGAATGGAAATAACTGAAATAAAGCGATTAACTACTTTATTTGATAAGTTCTAACTAAAACTTTGAAAGATGGAACCTCGATTTCGCAGTAATGCAAAGGCGAATCCGACAAAGGTGTATGTTCTTGTCCCCTCAAGCATGATCTCTTCGCTCTTTGTGCTCACGTGAATCCGTAAAAGCGTGGAATGCTTCATCAACAGAATAGATATTTGATCAATGGACAAATTTCTTCTGCAATGCGTATGCATAATAGAATGCGATAGGAGAGGGATAGCGCAAGAGTACAGAGCTTGGCCTATGCAATTCCTAGCGGGGTCACTCGCGAATCATGCAACAAAAGCGCCCGTAACCTCGAAACTAGTCTCAGATGAAGAGCAAAACCTCGCAACTTTAATGGCTGCCTAAACTATTCTACTCCAAAACAATGATATCTGCTTTGCACAAGTTGGATCTATGGCTTACCAACAGCTGAGTAATGCAACCAAGCATGTAAAGGATTTAAACTATCAAACTTAAGCAAACTAGAAGACTGAACTACTGAAAATGGTGAGTTTGAAACAAGAATGAGGGGCCCAAATAATGTTTGCACTTGCACAAGTTGGATATGTGGCTTACCAGCTGCAACACAATACTAACCAAAGCACTCAATGAGAAAACTAAGAATTCTAAGCAAAGGAAAACTAAATCTGCTGTAACAAGAAATTCAAAAGCAAACTTTGGAGCAAAACTCAGAGGCCAAAGTAATGTTTGCACTTGCACAAGTTGGATATGTGGCTTACCAGCTGCAACACAAAACTGAAACAAACCTGCAACAAACTATGCTACCAATCCTAAGCAAACTAAAAAGACCACAGCACTGAAAAATAAGAAAGTTGGAGTGAAAATGGTGGCCATTTGCATGTGCACAAACCATGCATTTATAGGAATTCCAACACTCAAAAACCAAAATCAAATTGAACTCCTAAACAATAAACAAAGGAAAAACACTGTTCCAGGGGACCAAAAACATTAATGCATGCCCAAGTCGGCAAGAAAAGCTGGTGAGTCGTGATATTTCACGCGGGTCGCGTCAAAAGAGCGTTCGAAAAAACGCACAGACCGCCGCCTACCGGGCGGCGGTTACAGAGACGCCGACTGCTTCAGGCGGTGGTCACGAGACCGCCGCCCTTCGGGTGGCGGTTTCACATCAAGGCCAAAAGCCAAGAAAGAGGAAAGAAAGGGAAAAACAAAGCACGCGGGGGCTAAGCGGGGCATGCGGGATGTTAACGCATATCCGAAGAGCTCTTTCTGGATCCCGAACACCTTTCGAGGAGACCTGTATCATCATTGGGGCACTTGTTACACTGCTCCGCAAAGACATAGACCTTACAATTTTGGGTACGTACATATTGCCCCCTCGGAGAAGCGTTTTAGCCATGAAGAGGCATAAAACGGTGGGTCCGAGTATGGCAGTCCCGAAATGGGGAGTTAGAAGTTATACCTTACACGTCCGTGTGTCGAAATGACGCCATCCAAAATTCCCGCCACCTGCAAAATGAAAAGAGAACTCAAGTGCAGATAGATACAATAATTTGGAAAATAAACGCTAAAATAATAGGGGAAGAGGACGTACCATTAGTGCGAGGATAGAAACTTACCTCCGTCAGCGCTCCGAACCTGCGAAAAAGCCATTGTAAAACGAAATAGAACGATATATATATCAAAGTGGGCCCATTTTCCTATTCATTTGCGCGAGTTGATTTGATAGATTTTGAGCTCTGGGACCCACGGTAACGGTTTCTCACGCGAGTAGAGTCAAAACGTCCACAGCGAGATAGTGATCATGCCTCCACGTGCGGAACGCCACCCCGCGAGATCACAGGTTGGTTTTTCTTCAATTTTGTGCTTTTCCCCTTTTAAATTTGAAATGGCAAATTCTTTGTAATGGGGGGGAAATTTTTGAAAATGCTAGGTTCAAAAGGTCCACCTAGGGGGGGCGCCTACTGGGTAGGCTCTTTTTTTAGCTAAAATGATCTATTTTTGCGTTTTTTGGACTTTTTAGGGTTAAAAACCCGCGCGGGTTTTCGACCACGACCGCCGCCTCGGCCAGGGCGGCAGCAGAGACCACCCGCCGCCCCGTCTGGGGCGGCATTACGAGACCGCCGCCTTCAAGGCGGCGGTTACAAAACCGCCCCCCTGCCCAGGGCGGCGGTTTTGCACAGAATGCAAAAGAACCTCACTTAAAAACTTTCACTTGTATTTTTTAGCATTTGTGTATGTTTTTATGACTCTCTTGACATTGTTTAGATACTAACTTGCTCTGTTTTGTGTGTTTTTGGGTGTATGCAGTAGGGAGGAGTACATTAGATGGAGCCGGAGAGAGAGTGTGATCGGTCGCCCGGTGGTATTGATGCCCTCTCAAAGAGATGAGGAGGACACATTGCAGCAGGGGGCCGGCATATTGCGTATATCGCGTGTGCCCCACGTTACACCATCGAGTCACATACTCGTGACTTATTCTCCTACTGGGATGCAGATCGGAACACTTTCCGATTGCCAGGGGTCCGCGGTGAGTGGACTATTACTCTAGAGGATGTTTACCGTATCCTGGGGGTCCCGATCATCGGGAGGAGACTCACACTGGAGACAGCTGGGTCCAGAGCACAGATGATCAGACAAAGGCAAGCTACATGGGGGATGCAGCTATCTCCACGGGGCCGAAGAAGGGAGTGAGAGTCAGATCCATTCCTTCTTTGCCCATCCCCATATTTCGACAGGCCATCATGGGGATCCTTGCCTCGAGACTGATCGGGGACAAGGGAGGGGACACTTTGTTATACTGTTGGGCCCCCATCATTGCACAGATAGAGGGGCATGGCCGGATATACGCCTGGGGGGCAGACATTTTGGGGACCACCTATCACGACTTATACAGGGTGGTCCGTTTACAGGGACAGTCTTTGAGTCACCCTACTCTAGTTATGAGTTGGGTGTATGAGCGCTTCATTCCCTATGGCAGAGGCGTGGAGGTGGCAGATCCTGGGGCTGTGAGGGCAGCCAGGTGGTCAGATATGTCGGTGCTTAGAGCACCTCACCAGCCAGTAGCTTCCCTCACTACAGCAGATATGGAGGCCATACCGTACCAGCTCATGGCCGGCATTTGGGGAGAGGAGGCTCTTACATTGATCTCTTGCTCCACCACAGGGCAGCTTATTGACCGTGTGGGACGGGTGGAGGTACATCCTTTCGGGCAGGGTTCCTCAGCCAGCCTCGGCCTCCCATATGTGGGTATGCTTCCTCCAAAGAGCACCCGCCATGATCAGCCGGGAGGCTTGAGGGGGCCTAGAGGCCATGGTCGGACAAGGGTTACCCCCGGCATTCCTATTGCAGCCAGGGGGATAGTTCGGGCCAGAGGGAGAGCTGGTGCGCCTCGGGCACCTTTACTTCGGATTACCGCGGGTCCTGCTCATAGTAGCGATGACCCTATAGATATTGACTCCGATTCTGAGGAGTCCACAGAGGGAGGGCCAGAGGAGCAGACGACGAGAGTGATCCTGAGTGGCATGATACTCAGGATATCATGCAGGCGGAGAGGGCGGAGCAGAGCGCAGAGAGAGAGACTCTGGTTTCCGAGGAGCCACTCTCCCGGGGCCATGGTGGAGATGATGAGTCCGTTGCGGGGCGTCATGTTGCCCCAACTACAGGAGCAGCTCCTCAGTCGGCGGCGGCATCTGCAGCGGGTGCTGGCCCTAGTGACCCATCTTGGAGGCCCGGTGACCCGAGTAAGTTATCCTTTCTCCCTTTCAGTGTTAATTTGATTTAGGACTTGTTTTAACTGCTATCTCTCCTTATATTTGTATCTTGTACATTTTAGCCTCTTGCCTAATTTCTAATTCGTCTTTCCTCTTTGTTTTGCAGAGACCGTTGACGAGTGGCGGGATCTAATCCGTAGGGTATGTACTGATTCTCTGATGATCCCTATGGATAAGACCCGTGCGGAGCTATCTGTAGATGCCGGGGAGCCCTCAGCAGCCGGCAGGCACACCGACGTCTTCGCTCCCGTTTGGCATGTGGCCAAGATGGTGTCGACTCTCCGTACAGAGTTGGCGGGCAAAGCTATAGGACAGCCGAGCGCCTTATGAGGAGCCGTTCTCATGGCGAGACCACGACCGCTCCTCGAGACCCTGAGCCCTCCGTCCATTCAGAGCGTCAGCGTAGCCGGAGTCCTAGGCGAGGGCGCGCACCTTCAGCGGGATCGCGTAGGGGCCGAGAGGCCACTGCTCCTATGCACCTTTTGTGTTATAGATTCTTTTGTGTATTACGGCTCTTTGAGTGTTTTGACCATGCCTAGTGCATGATGGCATCAGTATACAAATATTGATTATTTATATATATGCGCCGATTTTGGATCAAAACTTTGTCACTTGGGTCTTCCCTTTCTGCTTTCCAAATTTTTCGTATACTACGATGTATGTTTTATATGCTTTCTAGAATGTATGCAATGGAAAACGGATGATGCAAATGTTTGCTTTCTTTTGTGTTTCATGATGCCGATACATGATATCAGTAGATATATTGTGATCTTGAATCTTAACTTTTGTTTAGCAATTTGGATACCTCATGATTTGTTTTGGCAAAGTGATGAGAACAACCAAGATGATGAATGATTAACTTGCCCCACTCCTAACTCCACGCAACTAGTAAGATGCGAGGCTCATCACCAAGAGCCAAGAAGGGCGCAAGTTATGAAATGTGATGAAGTGATAGTGATGAAAGATGATTTAAGTTTTGGTGGAACCAAATGAAAACTACAAGTTTATTCTACCCGAATGACTTCATAGTTTTGGATGCAACTTGCTTTGCATGGTTTATCCGCACTTAGACCCGTAGATGGCCACATAGCGCATAAAATCTGGGTTTTTAGGATTTTTAACTCTTTTTGGAATTTTGAATATCTGATTCATTCGTTATTGACTCAAAGTTTGAATTGATTGTTTATGACCTTTCAACATTTACTTTGTTTAGAGGACCCCCTACACTTTGCCCCGTGCTACCTGTAAGAAGCATGGGCTTATCACCGTGGGCAAGGCATAGGTGAGTAAGGGCATTTCCATCCTTTCCCAACCCTACGTCACTAGTAAGAGACGCAAGCTCATCACCGAAGGTTGGTGGGGCAAGGAAATGTGTAAAATAAAATTTTCTGTTTAATCACTTCTTGACTTGTCTATTTGAGTAAAATGTCAGTATATGCTTATTTTCCAAAGAGATGTGTATATGGGATAGATGTGACACCATGAAGCTTCTAGAACAGACCATAGGCAAGACACCTATCCTAAGAAGAAATCAAAGCGAGAACGAACTCACAGATCTTGGTATGGTTACCGTTAGACTTCGTCATGTCCGATTTTGTTTGATAAAAGATTCGAGTTGATTGATGATATCAAGACTGAGAAGTATGATTAAAGAACTTCATGCCGTAAACATCACGAGTTTGTAATAAATTGCTTTGAGAATAGATTCCTTGATCACAATTTGTGTAAGAACAAGTGGACAAAATGATCCTAATTTATATGAAAATGCGATGTAGATAGTTATATAGGCAGCGCTTGCTGCTTATGCGTAGAAACGTTTGAGGTGGAGGGAATTGACTGTTTCGCCAAACTCCTCACCTTCTAGCGTGCATAAGAGGTATGCACCATTTCCGTAGTCCTTCATGACTCGGTATGGGCCCAACCATTTGGGCCGGAATTTCCTTCCTTCGCCGGTCTTCTTGTCGATCCGGCTGTCTAACCTCAGAACTAGGTCACCTTCGTATATGTCACGTTCATAGACTTTCTTGTTATACTGCCGGCACATTCGGTCGGCATAGACTCTATGTCGTTGTTCAAAGATCTAACCTAGCTTCATCCAGCTTTCTAATTGAGAAAGACGTGCTTCTCTCGTAAGCGCCCTCATCCGTAATCCTCAGAGCGAAATACGGAGACCGGGTATTTCGACCTCAAGTGGGAGAACCGCTTCGCCCCAAATACTAGCGAGAAAGGAGTCAAGCTCCCCGCTGGTGTTCTTATTGAGGTTCGGTGGGCCCACAAGGCCGGATATAACTTTAAATGCCAATCCCGCTTGTTTTCTTTCACTGCTTTAAGGAGAATGGCTTTCAAGTTGTTTTGTTTGTTGCTTTTACCGCCCATTGGCTTGGGGATAGTACAAGGAAGCCGTATGATGGCTGATTTTAAATTTGTTGTATAGCTCACGAACTTCTTCATTCTTGAAAGAAGTTCCATTATCTCGAGATAATGATTTGCGGGATACCGTACTCGCAAAATGATTTGGTTCAAAATGAACTTAGCGATTACAGTAACTGTGTATAATGTAAGAGGCATGGCCTCTACCCATTTAGTGAAATATTCAAAGGGCCGTGATTATAAAATTGTGGCCGCCTCAGTGGACGAGGGAGAGAACTTCCCTATCAAGTCCAGCCCCATGTAGAAAAGGGCCACGAGTAGCGATCGGTCAGCAAAGCTTGTGCCGGCATGTGGATCTCATGAGAGAACTCCCGACATTTATGACACCCGCATAAACTCTATCGCACATGTTCTAGAGTGGGCCGTAAATAGCCCATTCGATGTATTTTTCGAGCAAAGGGCATGGCCACCGAAGTGGCCTCCACATATACCGCTATGGGATTCATGGAGAATCTTCTTGACTCTTCTCGTGTCAACACACCTTAAGAGCATTCCATCGAATGCTTTCCGATAGAGCACCTGCTCTATAATGACGTATTTAGCTACGATAATGCGTAACCGTCTTCTTTGTTGAGGTGTAGCTCCTTCTGGGTACCTATGGTCCATGATATAACTAATGATATCAGCGTACCAAGGGCACTCAGATATAGCAGGTCGGGTTTCGACGTAGTACACGCATTCATCTGGAAAGTCTAAGTCTACTAAGTCGCCTCCGTCTAGCGGGTTATCAGCTAACCAATCTGCGATGATTTGCCCTTTAACTGACTTTTGGTTTACAAAAGTTAATTCGAACTCTCCCATTAAGGTTATAAAGCGTCCTGCCTTTTTAGACAGGGACCCTTGTGTGAGGAAGGTTCGTAAGTGGTCAGTTTTTACCATGACCCTTGTCTCTTGATTTAGCATGTAGTGTCTTAGGCGTTTAGTAGCAAAGACTATGGCAAGACATTCTCGCTCTGCTTGTGTATAGCGTGTTTCATAGTCGAGCAATGTTCGGCTAATGAAATAAATCGCACGCTCTCTCTTGTCATCGTCTTCTTGGGCCAACATACAGGCCAGCGAGACATCGGTAGCCCGTGAGTATAGAATTAATGGGCGATCTAACTTAGGTGGCATTAGCGTAGGCGGTGATAGCAGGAAACGCTTGACTGCATCAAAAGCTTCATTGCAATCTTCAGTCCAATCAATGCTATAGTCCTTCTTGAGTAAATTGTTGATTGGATGGACGGCGAAGCTTAGATCCGGGATAAACCTCCGGATTGCACCCAGCTTTCCAAGAAATGATCTGATTCCAGATTCACTCGAGGGCGGGACCATTTCGAGGACAGCCCGAATTTTGGTTGGATCAACATCGATCCCTCGTGACGATATGATGTATCCTAGGAGCTTTCCTCCTGTTACACCAAATACGCATTTCTCTGGATTTAGCGTGACTCCGTATTCTATTAGACGTGAAAGAATGATGCGGAGTACTTCAGGGTGGTCACAGCGCTTTTTGGCCTTAGCCAATAAGTCATCCACGTAAGATTCCACGATTTTATGAATTAGATCGTGAAATATGTATGTCATGGCCCGCCGATACGTAGCAGACCGGCGTTTTGAGACCGAATGGCATAACAACAGAAGCAATAGGTTCCCAAGGAGTTATAAAGGTGGTTTTAGCTTGATCTTGCTCGATATTCTGATTTGATTGTATCCCGAGAATCCATCCATGAGAGACAAGAGCTCAAACCCACTGTTGCATCAACAATGACATCGATAGATGGCAATGGGAAGTCATCCTTAGGACATGCTTTGTTAATGTCCCTAAATCTATGCAGATGCGTATCTTTCCATTCTTCGAGAACGGAACGATGTTTCGATACCCATCGGGAGTAGTCAACCGGCTTGATGAATCCTACCCAAGGAGTTTTATTACCTCCTCTTTACCATAAGGGCTACCTTGGGCTTCATGGGTCTTGATTTCGCTTAATTGGCTTTGCATCTCGATCTAGTGACGAGGTCAGTGCACCGCAATGTGGGGACTGCGACTCGTCATCTCTTTGTAATTAAATGCAAATGCCTTCTGATGTTCTTTGAGAACTTGAGTATGTATTTCCACTTCTTCTAGGGTTAACGAAGATCCTAGTTTCAAGATTCTCGCTCATCTTCCGCTCCGATATCGACATCGATTGTTTCTTCAATTAAAGAGGCGTTACCCTCTTCGAACTCAAAGCGTGCCGGGGGTAAATCCAAATCATCCCCGTTTTCCACCGCGTATATATTAGGTTCTTTTTGTGAGGGAAGATCCGCTACAGGATTTCCGAAGTAGGAAGATGAATGCGGATCGAGATAAATCTAGCGTGTGATAGGAGAGATGTAGTGCTGCATAGGCATTTAAGTAATCCAAAGTAGCCGCATCATTTCCAACATGGTCTAGGACGGTAGATTCACTTCCGCTGAAAGAGGATTTATCATTGTTTTTATCAATGGTTCTTTTTAATGGATATTGTGAAATGAGTATCTTCTAGCTCATCGCTTGGAGTGAAGCGTGATGCCGGTTGCTATTGAATCGGCGAGAAGATTTTTCTCTCGCGGAATTGCTTCAATGGATATGAAGTCAACGCCTTGCTTAAATCTAATACAGCGCTTTTGTAAAGTTGCAAGTGTTCGGCTTTAGTTTCATATACCTCTCAAACTTGGTTTGCCACTAATCATGAGTCTCCTAAAACTCGATATTATCAATACCAATTCTTTTGGCTAAGGTAAGGCCAAGGAGGAGGGCTTCGTACTCAGCGCCGTTGTTTGTGCATTCAAAGTTCAACTTAAAAGAGAATGGGAGGACCTTTTCCTCGGGCGAGGTAAGAATTATACCTGCCCCCGCTCCATAGCGGCATTTAGCTCCATCGAAATGGAGAGTCCAATACTTAGCCGGGAGTATGGATGTAGGTGTATCTGCTGTGTTTGCACACTCTACTTCTACCATATAGAGATCTTCTGCTGGCAAGGAACCAACACCTAGGGAAAATCCTATGCCTACTGAATCGAATGGTAAGAACATTGGTGAATCTTGTTCTATCAACTCAACGATCTTCGCAGTAGTCCCTAATGATACTATTTCTTTAGTTTTACCTTTAGGGGTTGGAATTGTTTGGGCTATGTTGGTAGTTTCAAGATCCGTCGTAGGTATCAACTTTTCCTCTGGCTTTGGGTCAGAGGGTTTGTTAAGTTGGTTTGTTGGAAGTTCGAATTCTGAGTGTACACCTGGTCTCTTCTTTAAATCAGCTAGGTGTACGTCAAACGGCTTTGGATCACCTTTGGCTACAAATACCTTTCCCAGATGCAGGAATCTTACTTCTTGAAATAGAGTGGAAGGGATTGCCTTCATGCGGTGTATCCATGGTCGGCCGAGGATCATATTATAATTGGTTTCCCGATCTATAATATAAAACTCAGTCAGGATTGTTTTAGGTCCCAAGGTGACCGGTAGTATTATGGTTCCTATCGATGTGGCTTTAAGGCTATCGTAGCCCCTCAAGGTATTTCGTGTAGTAGAACAGTTCGTTTCTCCATATCCCAATTTTTGGAGAAAAGAGAAAGGGACTATGTTAACCGCAGCTCCATCGTCAACCATTGCCCGTTTTACATAATTATTATAAACCTGTACTTGCAAGTGTAGGGCTGGATCGCCTCGGCGTGCGATCTCGGCATCCGTAGGCATTTTACTTATCTCGAATATGAATTCGACATCCCTATCCGCCTGTCCCGGAGGATAAACATCAAAGTCTATATGATTTACTTGTGCTTCTGGTGGTGGAGTGATACTAATTAAATGACCCAAACCTAACGCCTCTAAAAGAGCAGCCCTGTGAGCAGGGGAATTCTTTAGTAAATCAAGGAATGAAATATGCGAGAAGGTTTTTGTTAGATCATTAATTAGATCGTAAAGCACCCATAGGTTTTGCTACGGTTTGCTTGGATGTTATCTCGCTCCGGTAGATGGCTTGGACTTGGTTGAGAGAAATACTCGTGTCCTCGTAATTGCTTCAACGGGTAATTCGAGTCTAACTCTACTAATCCAACTACCTTAGGTCGCGGCCGACTTCCTAGTTGTGGCGCGACTAACGGATTTAGCGAAGCCGAGGCCTCGTGATCGCTGTTTCCTCGTCATTGCACCTTTGTTTGTTCCAGCTGGTTTCAACCCATCATTATCATGATTTGGGAGTGGATCATTAAAGATCTTGAGAGGGGCATTCGAGGGGAAACTACCCCGCGAAGGTACTTGCCATTGGTGACGTAGGATCTCTAGAACATATCCATAAAAATTGTTTTTGCTCATTTGGCAAGCGCCGCATGAATTTGTTAGAGTCACGACACGCTTCTAGTGTCATGACCCGAATTTTATGGAAACCACAATAAGAATTGGGATTATAATTCCCGCTTTGTTGGTTTGGTGTGTATTGTGGCCTAAAATTCCGATCAAACTCATTGCCTATTAGGACCAAAGTTTTGGAATTGTTGTTTTTGGTTTTGACTTTGGTTTTGGTAACCAAATGAGTTTTGGCTTGGCCTCGCATGGGATTTCACCGTTGTTGTTGCTGTGGATTATTAAAATCCACCGTATTGACCGCCGGGTAAAATTGTTGTTTCTTTGGTTGTTTGTTCAGTGACGGAGTATTAACGACATTTACCCTCTTGGGCTGGCCGGGCTACCCCATCCGTTGCTTACCCCACGATTTTTGTTAAGGATTTTGGGTCCTTGATTAACGCTTGTGGTGGTTGTAGTATTTTGAGTAGAGGTGATTAACCTCCCGCTTGCTCCATACGCCTTACGGCCACTATCTATCGGCTTTGATCAATTCACAGAGCGCTCTCAAGTACTTCATCATAAGTCCTTAGTGGGAACTTCTGGACTTCTTCCTTCACTTCTTTGCTAAGAGAATGAAGGAATAAATCACATAGCTCCATCTGATCCATGTTTGGAGCGCTTGCCGAGGAATAAAGGACTGCGCCACCTTTGATGAAATGGGCGACAAACTCGTTATGTTCTTGCTGATGTGCAAGAACTCCCCGATTCCTGCCCCAATAGTTTGTTCATGTCGAAGGCTTTGATGAACTCCGACACGAGTTGTTTGAATGAATGTATGGAAGCTTCGTGTATTCTATAATACCAATCGAGAGCGATGCCTTCCAAAGCTTTTGGGAATATTTTAGCAACGACCCCATCCCATGGGAGTAATTTCTTGAATGGTCAGAGCGTAAGCTTTGATATGCGCATTCGATCTCCTTCTCCTTTGTATTTGGGCAAATCGAAGAGGCCTCTGAAGCATAACGCTTCTTATGGCGAAATCTAAGGGCTCCTTTAAATATTCTAATAAGTCCCTATCGCATACGCTCAACCATCGATGGTGCCTGCTGAGGAGGCGGTGGTGGAACGGGTTGTTGATATGGCGTAACGTGACGCTGGCTGGCAGGGGCATAAGGCGCCCGCATTTGAGTAAACATGCCGGGGATGAGTACATATCCCCTTGTGGTGATTTGGAATACATGTTTAAGTATGAAGGGGTACTATCCAGAATGGATTGCTCTGACTCGACCAGAGGAACTCAAAGCTAGCAGCATATAGTGGGTCTAGTTGGCACTTGTTGTGAATACCGAGGAGTCATACCTAACGTGCCTACTCCCGTGAGGAGATCTACTTGGCTAGGATGGTGCGGAGGATCGAACTCCCTGCTTGTATGAATTTCAATTTTGATTTGCTTGGGCAAGTTCTAATCCTCTAACCTTTCTATTAGAGTCAAATGACTTCATTTGGTGAAGTCACGATATCGTGCCTCGTGGCGTTTGTCAGTATATCCCGGTGTTGTATAGGCATGTGATAGCCTGTCATGAACTCGATTGCTATCTTGCCAAGTTTCTCTCGAGAGTATTTTCTATACGTGATGGCATAGAGGTATTTTCGAGGAGAGAACTCGGCCGTATTTGCAAAATTCCTACAGGATACATGCCTGAGAGCGTTGTTCATTCCTAGGATAACGTATTGAGTACTCGCCATCTAGAACCGAGTATGGATCTGATTGTCTCGCTAATATGTGGTCTAAGTAGCACCTGAGGAGATGAAGCAGATTCTCCAGTCAATTTCATATTGTTTGAGCCTCAAGGCTCTTGTTTGTGTTTGAGCGAGCTGCTGCTCCAACCCTCTCGCTTGGAAGGACGAACTATATCTAATCCTTGGCGTTTGTGTTGACAACCGATTAGTCAATAGTTATCGCCCCACACGAGAGTGAGGGTGATGATTCCCTATTCTCGCTGGGCATAGTATGCCTCAAGACCCGTGGAGGGGTCTCGCCATATGCATCGAATCCCGACATATTCGGGGGTATATGAATACCCGCAGAATAATGGGAAGGAGCGAAGGTGATTTGTGAAGGGAAACGTGATATTTATGACTCGAACGAGAAGGTAGGAAGTTTTACGCCGCCTTTACTAATTCGCTTTGTTTCACGTCGTTCACCAATTTTGTACGCTCGGAAAAGCAACAAAGTAGCGTGAGAATCAACAAGTGACTCTTCCACGCACCCGACCTCCCGAGGTCGTGCCGAGACAAATGGGGGGGTAGAATATGCAGACAAACTAGTTGGGAGTCTAATGTCTTCGACACGCACTAATGGTATTTGCGAATCTAAGGCAAAGAAGGCCCTTCTAACTTGGATCGGTGTGATAGATCGATCAGCGAGGATGACTCGCCAAGGCTCCAATCAATATCGAGCTCGGCGTGATTCGATCTATGGGTCAGGGGATGCGTGGAAAATGACCCGGATGGTTTCGTATTTCTCCCGATAGGGTCATATGGCGAATATAGTCAACTCTATGGACGATTCTCTCGCCTAGTCCAAAATTCTCTAGCTTCGTTAGTCAATGTTGTGTCTAGTAGGGATAATCATGAATGATGATAGGTGGAATCGAGTAGACTCAAATACTAATGCGTAGGCCAATGTCTATATCTAATTCGACTTGGATTCATTAGGCATGTGATTTGTGGATCACAACCGTAGACTCTTGGTTGTCATGCGGTCCCGTTATGGTCATACGCGAGATCAAGTTCTAATCCCTAGATCCAAGAATCGTATGCTTTCTCGCCTCTACGCTTTAGAACCAACAATTGTGTGATTTTCTCGTAATACCTTACAGTGTTCTAAAGAACTTGAATTCTTAAGTCGGTATCTATATCTATGAGGGTATCTCCAAATGGCCCGGTCATGGAACTAAAGGATCGCACCCGAATATTTGTTCTCTTTCAAATCCTTCTACAAATATGCGATGTTTTCTAGGATAACCTATAGTTTGGCTGATTTGACCAAAATGTGTGTGCTTGGTCGCCTTCGATGTTTAACCCTCTCAACCGTGACTCGATCTCGCTGGAAGTCTCGTTGTTGTTTGGAAGACTTGTATCCTAAGGTTTTGGTCAATGTCGCTATCGCCACTACGGTATTGGTCAGCACAATTGGCTCGAAAATGTATTCCCTGGGCTCCCTAGGTCCCGTAATTGTCATGCAAAAGCAGTAATGAAACAAACTATAATAAAGTAAAATCTAAGTACACTTCTAGCATATGTAATTTCTTTTTGTATTTTCTGGCAATTTATAAGAAAGCAGCTATTTAAAATATTTAGAATTGACAACTAAACTAATAACGTAAAACAAACAAAATAGCCGAGTGTAGCTATTTGTCTGTGCAATTTTGTATATCTATTCTAAACAACGAAATAACTAATCTATTTGCAAGATTCTCGATCCTACCTCAGAAGTGAGGAATGAATCATAGTTTCTCAGAAACTATCAATCCCCACAACCTCCCTGGCAATATCAAGAATGGAAATAACTGAAATAAAGCGATTAACTACTTTATTTGATAAGTTCTAACTAAAACTTTGAAAGATGGAACCTGGATTTCGCAGTAATGCTGGCGAATCCGACAAAGGTGTATGTTCTTGTCCCCCTCGCATGATCTCTTCATTCTTTGTGCTCACGTGAATCCGTAAAAGCGTGGAATGCTTGCATCAACAGAATAGATATTTGATCAATGGACAGCCTTCTGCAATGCATGTAATAGAATGCGGATAGGAGAGGGATAGCGCAAGAGTACAGAGCTTGGCCTATGCAATTCCTAGCGGGGTCTACTGCGAATCATGCAACAAAAGCGTCCAGAACCTGAAACTAGTCTGTATGAAGAGCAAAACCTGCAACTTTAATGGCTGCCTAAACTATTCTACTCCAAAACAATGATACTGTTTGCACAAGTTGGATCTGTGGCTTACCAACAGCTGAGTAATGCAACCAAGCATGTAAAGGATTTAAACTATCAAACTTAAGCAAACTAGAAGACTGAACTACTGAAAATGGTGAGTTTGAAACAAGAATGAGGGGCCCAAATAATGTTTGCACTTGCACAAGTTGGATATGTGGCTTACCAGCTGCAACACAATACTAACCAAAGCACTCAATGAGAAAACTAAGAATTCTAAGCAAAGGAAAACTAAATCTGCTGTAACAAGAAATTCAAAAGCAAACTTTGGAGCAAAACTCAGAGGCCAAAGTAATGTTTGCACTTGCACAAGTTGGATATGTGGCTTACCAGCTGCAACACAAAACTGAAACAAACCTGCAACAAACTATGCTACCAATCCTAAGCAAACTAAAAAGACCACAGCACTGAAAAATAAGAAAGTTGGAGTGAAAATGGTGGCCATTTGCATGTGCACAAACCATGCATTTATAGGAATTCCAACACTCAAAAACCAAAATCAAATTGAACTCCTAAACAATAAACAAAGGAAAAACACTGTTCCAGGGGACCAAAAACATTAATGCATGCCCAAGTCGGCAAGAAAAGCTGGTGAGTCGTGATATTTCACGCGGTCACGCCAAAAGAGCGTTCGAAAACGCACACAGACCGCCGCCGCTCGCTCAGGGTGGCGGTTCAGACCGCCGCCGACTTTGTGGCGGCTAGTCACGAGACCGCCGCCCTTCAAGGGCGGCGGTTTCACATCAAGACCAAAAAGCCAAGAAAAGAGGGAAAAAAGGGAAAACAAAGCACGCGGGGCTAAGCGGGGCATGCGGGATGTTAACGCATATCCGAACACCTTGCGAAGAGACTCTATCATCATTGGGGCACTTGATCCCGAACAACCCATTCGAGTTCTTCCTTGTACATGGGTAACTCACATTTTTGTAACCTAAAGATAAGCAGGTCTATAGGCACTAACGTTGTCTCATTCAAGACCGTCTAGTTTTCCCTACCAATGTGAGTTCCTTAGGTCACCGCATTTTTGATTTTTTACATACGTCATCAATGATCAAATCTTCTCCAGACATCTAGCTGGGGCATCCTCTCTTCTATTCTATTTTATCTACCTTTTTCAAACACGGGATCCGTTGGCTTTTTTGGGGCCATCCCATCCCTAGTTTGAGGGGGATCGCATAGTCTCTGTTCTTCCTTTCTTCCAACTCTATGTTTTTGTCTTGCAGCTTTGCTTATCACAAGTTACTCGACAAAAAGGGGCAAATGTAGACATCTAAAATTGGTTACCCAATTTGGTGTCCCCTAGGTTCGCTCATATTCTTGGGTAACCCGGCACCTTTATATCACCACTGCTCCCTTAGGGTATTAATTAAGTATCTAATTAAAACACCTATCCTAAGTTTATTTCACTCCATTATATCTTACTCATGTATAATTAAATATTAACTATTTAATTATACCTTTTACATTTCTTCCAACCACTTATTTACCCCAAATCATTTCCCAACCTCCCGTACCATTATTATCCATTCATCCCACCTTTTTCTCCCCTCCTAAAACCGTGCAATGGGATTTTTCCCATATTTGAGTTGAAGGGATAATATTCTTATCCTTCCAATTCATTTCTTTTTGCCACTTTGGGAGTTTGTTCCCTGATCGGCGCCGACCATTTCTCGATCGACGCTAATTTTTTGGAGTGGTGCTGATTTTATATTGGTCAACACCGACTATAAATTTATGACCTGAGATCCTCTTTGGTTAGATTCAGAAGAGCTGGTTTCCTAGAGATTACTTTGTCTAAGTGATTAAAGAGATTATCAGAGAAAGAAAGTGAGTTTTGTGTAGTTTAATCCCTGAGAGGTGTATTGTTACTCTGTCCACGTGTCTATAGCTCTTGCGGGTCTCCACAACTCCCCTGGTCATCATCGGTCATCAATCAAGCATTTTTCAGGTATTCCCCTTTGTTAGTTTCTGTAATTTCCTTTCGAGTCAACGCTGACCCAATCCGGTCGAATCCGATTAGTCTTCAATCAACGCCGGTTTATCCAAATCGACACCGATCGGATTTTCTTCGGTTTCTGGGTTAGAATCCATCAATTTCTACCTCGATCCCCTTTTCCTATCTTCAATCTCTACTTTCTGATCAATCTTCAGTAATCTGGGCTTACATTTAATCCATTTTAGCTTAGTTTGCTTTCTTCTTTTACTTTCTGGCCTTCTGTCTGCCTATGTGTCCAATCAACGCCGATTCCATCTAAATCGACAATGACTCAAATAATCGACGTTGATCACTGTCTGATCGACACCGACCAGCCTGTATAAAAGTACAGAATTCGAGTAACACAATTTTAGTTCTGTCCTTACAGTTTCTTGCTTTCTTTCGATTTCTGCTGCGGTTTTTACATTCTATCTGTTGTTTTTAATCAGAAAACCTAAATATTTATTTACATCTTTCATCATGTATGTCTTTACTCTTGATTGAAAATGTGAACTGACATCCGCCGAGGAAGCTCATTGCTTCCCGGACCCACTTTCTGGGCAGCTCACCCATATATCGTCTAATGTCATCTTTTTCCTTGCCACGTTTGTGCATCACAGGTTTCTTGGATCTACTTTGCAAGATTTCTCATGTGCGCCCATATTTTCTCCATCGACATTCTTTCCATTTACATCTTTAGATCTTATCCAATCTATCAGGTATCGATTTCATTTGAGTTTTTTATGGTTTTTGTTTCTAGTTTGGTGCATTAACTTGGATAGAAGCGCGAAAATTCTTGATCTACAAGGGGAAACCATGCAAATGATTTAACATTGAATATGGCTTCCTATATGAGTGAAAAACTGACTATAGGTTATTCCTCCACCAAAATAATCAAGGTATCTACATCAACCAAAAATACCTCCTTAAGTTGATTGGTATTGGACTCCTGGAGGTGTTGATGGTGACCCTTGGTTATTTGATACTCATCCTTATGCCCTGAAGTAGGGGTGACTAGTTTTGGATTATCCCTTGGCTTCAATGAAGCCAAGTACCTGATTGGGCATGGTCTGATCCTTTGGATGTGCCCATTACTCAGAACTTCAACTCCAAAAATGAAGTCTTCCTGCTGACCTTCCTGGGTGGATGGTGTGAGAGAGATGATGAAATCCTCTTTCTCTTTCCCTTCCTTCTCTTGTGAAGAACATGGAAGATTCATATCTTCCAACCTTGGTTTCAGAGGGATGTAATGAAGAGCAGGTTGTTGTCCTTGAACACTCTCCTTCATGGTAGCAGGCTCATATGCTTGGAATGTGGAAGATGGATGAGTAAATGATGTGATCTCCATGGGCTCTTCTCCATCAAAGCAATCCTCCAAGTCAGACAGATAGTCTACCTCCTTGTTGTCCTATTACAGGTCCTCTACCTCCTCCATGGTGTCCTCCTGATCTGAAAATTTCTCACCATTGTTTCCCTCTTCCTCAAACATGAAGTTTGAAAGTTCACACTCTTCTTCAACATTAGAGCTTGAAGGGGATGAAGTGGGAGGAAGAACTGAAGGTTATTTTATGGCCTGCTCCGCACTTGGAGCCTTTGAAACTTTATGGTCCTCCTCCATCATGGGTTCATCAATCAAATCAGGCCCTTGGAATGAAAGTGAAAAATCTTCAATGATGCTTTCTTCATTGAGTGGCTTCAACTCTGATTTTATCTCTCCCATCTTCTCCTCTTCAATGGGACTTGGAGTTGATTGTTCTTCTTCCTCAACTGGTTGTGTAGCTTGGATTAGATCAGAATCCTCTTTAGACAAAGTGAAATTAGGGACACTTTGCATTAAGAGTAAACAGGTTTCGATCTTCTTCTTCTTCTTCTTCTTCTTCTTCTTCTACTACAAACTTAGCCTCAGCCACCATTGGCTCCTCAACCCTGACCTCCTCTATTGGCTTGACCATCAAGGGATCTTTGTAAACCCAAATTTGGTAGCCCAACTCTTCAGATTTTCTATCATTTCTTCTCTGTTGGGCTCCCCTTCTTGTTGTTTTCCTTGACTAGATTCTTGAGTCTCTTCCCAACATGGACTTGGGAAAGCAAGAGGAGTGACATGTTGGGGTTCAACCAGCTTTGCAATTGTTTTTGGGGAGGGAGGTGGAACTTCTTGTTTCTTTGGAGGGAATGACTACTTGGGAAAGAAAAGGGGAGAAGAATTGAAATGGGGTGGAAGATCAGGAGATGGAGAAGAGAAATCAACACTTGGGGTAGAAACTGAGGGGCTTGACTCTTGATCATGTTGAAATGATAAAGTTTGAGAAAGAGAAAATGAAGGACAGGGAGCTGGTGATTGACTTACCCATTGACAAGGTTGTCTCACACTTTTCTTATAAGCCTCAATGTCCTCAATCCACTGTGTAAGTTGAGGCAACACTTCAACCATGAAGCCAAGCTTCTCCTGAGGGATGTAATGTATTGGAAAAGGGCCTCCCCATGAACAAGGTGCCCTACAACCAATCTTGAATGCCTTCATTTGTTATATCACCCTTGACTGAACCATGCGAGCCTCCATTTTTTTAATCTTCTTCAGCAAACCAGCATTCTCCACATAGCTTTCACCATTGTATACGTCCCCTTGTTCTTGATAAGCTTTATGGCCAAACTGAATTTGAACCTACTCATATGGGTAAGCATAATGGTCCTGGATCTGATTATAATGCTGATTTGGAGGAGTTGAGAAATGCATTGGAGGTGAACTGCATTGATGTTGTAAGTGTGAGTTCTATGAAGGGAATGAAGTCGTGATCACACAACTTCATGGAATGGTAGAAAATGAAAGAGATGGAATAATAAAATGGATGAGAATGAGTGGAAATGGATGGAAAAGGTCTGTAACTCGAGAATAGGTTATTAACTAGATGGAATCACCATATGTGCTTACATGTGCCGCAAAAGGATGAACCTTAACAAGAACACACCAATCTACTATGATGAAGTGGTAATGTGCTTGGACTGTCCCACCGGTGTGCCAAAATTGTTAGTGCAGAATCACAACACCCCCAAATGGCCCGGTTGTGAAGTGGGGCATTTGGTGTGATTGCACAACATGGGACCATCTCTCAAGCTATGGGACTATCTCTCAAGCTATGGGAATTGCAAAACTTGAGATGGACCTCTGGAGAAAGTCAGTTCTTGCTTCCTAATCTACTTGCCACAAGCTACTCCAGTGCAGGAAGAACTTATTCTATCCTAATCTAACCATTCCAAGGGGACAGAGAGAGAGAGAGGGGTGAAATATCCTACACTAAGCGGTGATACACCAGAAAAGGAAGTGGTTGAATCACAAATCTGATCACCTAAAGTGGAGAGAGGTGAGTAGAGGAGAGGTTGGATAGAATGCACCACGACCAGAGATAGATTTCACATAGAACACCACTTCAAAACCCATTAAGCACAAATCCTAAAACCTGCAACAACATTGGTGTATGTATATTATACCCTATAATGATGAGAGGTAATAAGAGACAAACAATAAGCCAAGGATGGAAAGATGCATCACGAAACAATTTTTTTGCTCCAAAATGTTACATGGTACATAATTAATGGGCAAGAGGCAAGAAAATGACATTACAGATCCATGGGAGGAGGCTTAGACTCACATTCTACCCTAAGGAAGAAAGAGAGAGGGGGTATAGGAGAAACAACGACCAATCATTTGAAGATGCCCCTTCATTACAATATATAGGAACAATAAGAGAGAGGAGGAAACAAATTGAATCCTAATTCAACCACCTTGAGATATGTGTTTAATCCTACTTTGAAATATCAACCACTATCAATCAATGCCCCTCTCAAATTTACCTACAATCTGTCAATTCTCTGGTTCCCCAGTGGATCAAATTAAATCTAGTCTGGTGGTTGAAGAAATCAGATTCTGTATTAATGGTCTAGGAAACATTTTCCCATTTTCAACCACTAAATCTTGTTCGAATGATATTTTATATTTTCATGGCGTAGAGGGCATCGAGAAGTTTCAAAAGTCTTCTCCCACCCAAATATGAGTTTTCAGTCAAAATATATGGTTGTTTGAAGATTAGGGTCTCAGGCGCGCAATATTTGAAAGATTCTGTCCATACAGGGTCCACGTGGTGGCCTCACGCACCTTGGAGTTTCAGCCCCTTCCTTATTCCCTTGAAATCATGCTTTGGACGACATGTGGTGGCTTCCACGAGCTCCTTGGGATTTTTGTATTTTTCTTGAGTCTATTTTCTTAGCGGGGCCAAAAGTCTGACCCTGGACACGTGGAGGCTTGGCACTTGTTTGGAAACTCACCCCAAATTTTACTTTTTAAATAGTGTCATGTTGACACTTGGCTCCTTCTGTTGGCATGCCTCTTCTTTGACTATTCAACCCCCGACTCTATCCACTTTTTTGGACCTAGGACACGTGGCGAGCCCACACTCATTTGGAGACTGCCTCCAGACTTTCGTTTTGAAATTACACCGCTTGAGACACGTGGAGGCTTCCACTATTTCTCTATACTTATTGGTTTTGGGCCCTCTCTTGATTTTGAATTTGACCTCTATTGACCATTGGCCATGTGGAGGGCTGGTGCAAGTTTGAGTCTCCACCTTGGGCTCCCATCTTGAAATTGCGCCAAGATGACACTTGGCACCTTCCGCCGAGTCGAAGAATTTTCAACGATCGGTGAAAAATTTTGGCTCCGTAAATGTGGAGTTTTGGTGCTTGTTTGAGTCTCTCGCTCTTTGGATTTATCTTTGAATTAGTGTCATTTGGACACTTGGCAGCTTTTGCTAACTCTCTATACTTAGCCAATTTTGGGGCTCGTTCTAAGTCATTTACAGAGCCCAAAGACTTTGAGCCTTCACCGTTTCTTTTCCTTTGAGCCTCTGGTTTCTTTGACATTGTTTTCTTCCTTCCTTAATCCTGCTTATTCCATTGTAGAGCCCGCTTGTAACTTGTCTATTGGATTTGAAGCATGGGCTCATTCGACGGAACCATTTCTTGAATTTATTCCTGCAGGTCATGGATGATCCAATTTTCGGAGGGAAAAATTGAGATAACAGATCCTCAAGTAGGAGGAGACAATTCTTGGTGGACATAATTAGCTGATTAGTTAGTTTGTTTCGCATCATGTTGGGGTAGAGGATTGTTAAATATTTTGAGCTTATGATTTTCATTGATAGATGGAGATGTTGCATGTTTCAAAATCTCAATCTAGTCATTGTCAATCAATTCTTGAATGAGATATCATATTCGGTAACAATGATCGTGGAGTTCCCTACACACTAATGATAGTCACAATGGGAATTTTCATCGAAATTATGCCCTGTTGGTCGAGATGGATCAATTTTTAGTGGAGAGGGTAGTGTGATGAGGTTACTTTCGACAAGTTGTGGTAGTAAAATACGCAGGGAATACTAAACTTAGTGAATGTACGTCGATGTGGTTATGATTAAAGCTCCTTAGTAGTAGAAACTATGTTGACAATGAATTTTGTATCCGATGGTTTGGTCGTAGATGGATTGAATGTTGAGTTAATTGGAAAACACATAGAGGGTGATGTTTTTCATGATACTTAATCTTGTGTATAGTCAAGAGCTTGGTTTCACATAGTTTAAGAGTATGACAAAGTTGATCGAAGGAAAATTTCTCTAAGAGAACACTCTCCTAGAGTGGTGGTAAAAGACTCTGAATGAATAAATCCTAAATCTCAACATCTCGCAAGCATGTTAGACATCTTGGCTAAAAATTTTAATAATGAAAGACATAATCCGCTAAGTATTAATTAGATCCTTGTTTGAGTTGTGCAAGTTAATCATAAGATATCTTAGAGTCGATGTTGATGAAAAAGTGAGTGAGAAAATCATTGGACATATACATGAAAGAGTTTATGGAATGGACAAAGTCGGTCATAAAATCAACGCATCACATAATATTGTAAGCTACGAGGAAAATCTTAGCTAGTACTATAGAGTCATCCGCATAGTCTAGGCATGCTACATGAAAAGCACAAAGATGTTCTTGTGGATCACCATGGCCCTTAAAGATGGGTAATTTTGGAGAGATAAAATTAGGTGGTAAGGGATAGGTAGATATAACAGGTGTGAAGGGAGTATGCAATAATGATGTAGAGTCTAAAGATGGTGATGCATGAGAAGTAACAATCTAGAGTTGTTGAATTTAAGATTGCAAATCGTTATATAAATAAGTTAGATTAAGAGTATTCGAAGAAGAGACAAGATTCATGTCAGGTGTGCTAGGGTGAATAATAGGAGCCGTAGTAGTAGGAATGGAAGCTAAGACATAAATGGGTGGGGTGGAGGCCACAAGAGCCAAAGAGGGAGAAACTATAGAGATGGAAGCATCAAAGGATTTCTTAGAAGTAATCAAAGCATGTAGGACATTTAAATATGGGTAGGATGATCATGCAAATCCTATCAAAAATAAATAACACCGTTAATTTGATCTTGGTCTACATTAGTGTCTTCCTCATAGGAGTTTTCACTATCAAACACTTTTATTTCAGGGAGAGGAACATTATGAAAATCATCCAAAGGATTATTTGCAGTAGCTACGGAAGTAGGGATATCTTCCATTGGTTTGGAGGCTCTACAAGTGAATGAAGTAATATCGCAATATTGTAACTACCAAAAATTACCACTACGAGTGACGGTCATACAAAGAAAAGGCCCAAGGAGAAAGTGTATTCAAACATCAGGTTCACCAAAATGATTAACTAAAATGTGGAATTATTATAGTTCTATAGTTAATCTAATATTAATAACAACAATAAATAATAGATATAAGCCTAAAGGAAATAACCCAAGCAATCTAAGATATGAAATTATAAAAATCTAAAGTGTAAGAAGAGTTAGAAAGAGCTTAGTTGATTCAACAATGCCTCGGGACTATGTCATAGAATAAAATGTAGGAATGAATACACATAATCTCCATAAAACATATATTTAGAATAGTAGGATGAGATCAGAGCACCTAGAGAGATACAGGGGTACTGTGGGATACCCTATTCTAAGATATGGGAACCCTGGTTTGTGAAAAAGGTCTGCAAATTTCCTCTAAGGTGTCGTTTGGATATTTTACTTTGCATTTTCTTCCTATCACACTAGCTTTGATGGGGTGCCCAGATGTCGCTAGAAATTAGTGATGAAGGAGAGACCTACAAAACCCTAAGATAAGTATCAAACCCATAAAAAGAAAGATGCATATGAAGGGGTCATATTATCCTCAATGGCCATAATGGTGGACTTACTAGCTGATCATTGCACTACACATCTCGGACTCAATGTAGTTCTATATGTGTGTGTGTAATCATGCAATAGGTGCTCTTGTGATAGTCGCACTTTGTGAAAGTAGCGAGAAATAAATATGTGTAGAAATGTAATAAAATGATGGATGGAATATAATAAGCTTCCATCCTATGTAGTGTGATGTAGATGAACTAGCCTTGTGCGTTATGATGGAGCTAGATGGATAAAATCTTAGGTTATGATAGTAGTGCTCTATTTTTGTCCCTCATTATGGTCTCATAACTTTATATTTATATGGTTCTCTTGTTTCTAATTTCATAATCAACCCAAAAAGGATGACCAATAAAAAGATAGAATGCTCAAACAGATAGAAAGTTCCCAAAATGTGGTGGGAAAGTGTAAAAGGCTCAAGTCAACCTAAATGGGATAAGGGAGCACGGCCACCCGAGTCAAAGATAAAATGACACCAAATGGTATAACCGATTGGGCGATTATGTGCTAAAGGTTGGTAGTGGATCGCTGATGCAAAATCACAAAGACCCTGGACGCACATCAGCTTCTAGGTTGATGTTCGGGCATCCAGGTGTGATTGCACAACATGGAAACCTCTCTCCAAGCGTGGGACTTGTGAAACCGAGAGAGGAATCTCCAGAGAAGGCTGGTTCCTGCTCCTAAACTACCTGCCACAAGCTATTCTAGTGCAGGCAAGCTAATCTAATCCTAATCTAACCATGCCAAGGAGACAGAGAGAGAGAGAGAAGGGAAAAAAATAGCAAAAGCCTACACTAAAACGGTGATACACCAGAGAAGGAGAATGTTGAACATCTATCAAAACTGCCATGGGACAAAGAGAGGTGAGCAATGGGAAGGATGGATAGATGCATCATAGGCCCAAGGATAGATTTCACACAGAAAATGTCCCAAAACTCCATGAACACAGCTCCAAACCTGCAATGAACATTCAAACATGCACAGATACCTGCAATGAAGAGAGGCAAGAAGAGAACAAGCAAAAATGAGGAAGGATGGACAGATGCATCACAAAACACGTTTTGTTGCTCCAGAAGTTTGCACAAAACATCATTCCATTAATAAAAGGAAAAAACACCATTACAGAGCAAGGGAGGAGGTTCAAACTCCATTTTCAACCCTAGAGAAGAAAAGAAGGGAGGGGCAGAGCAGAAAGAATGAACCACTTCTTTTTATGAGCCAAATCTGGCTTTTTACATTGCATGGGTCGAGCCCAGGGACAGAAACATGAGAAAAACATGCAAGCCCATTCCTCATTGACTGCAGATGCATTAAATCAGCATGGAGGATCTTACCAACCCATACCCTGTCACTTTGAGTGATTTTGGAGGAGAATGCGACCCATGTGCATTAATTTGGCCGCTGAAATGTCACTTCTGGCCGTGCACACGCGTCAGAGCCGTTTCTCAATTTTCTCTCTTCAGACTGCACCAAAACTCGAGGTTGATCCTAGAATCATGTAGAGAATTTCATAAGCTTTCCGTTGATATAAAGAACGTGGAAATCTGAGCTCTGGATCAAAAGATATGGCGATCTGAAGATTTAGGGCACGGAGCAGACCAAAACGGATTTTGAAATATTTCCCGCGCTCTGCCACTTGGATGACACGTGGCATGCTCTGATTGGTCACGCGATTCTCTCTCCTCTACCTTTCGGTGGGCTATCTTTTGAATTTTCCTTGTGGGCCCTAGCTAGGATACGTGGCACTATCTCATTGGTTCGGATCGGTGCTCGAAAACTCGCCCCTTTGACTTTTCTGGTCCTTTCCCCTTGTGACACGTGGCGTGATCTGGTTGGTCCACGGGCCTGCCGGCTCTTTCGCGCCCTTCGCGTCTTTTTGTCCCGGATGTCCCAAACCGTTTGGGACATGAACCTCCGATCCGCCCGAAATGGGCTTCCCATCCCCTCATTCACCGATGACACGTGGCGCAATTTGATTGGCTCTTCGGCTTTTTCAGCGATCCGCGTCCCGCACGTCCCTTTGTCCCATTTGCACAAAGGTGCTGAAATTTCTGTTTCGGCCTAACCGGCTGGTTCGCGTCCTTTTGTCTCGCTTGTCCCAAATGCTTTTTACTCCTTGTGCTTGATTTCGCGCGAACTGTCGCCGGTTCGCGCCATTTGTCCCAAATGTCCCGGCCGCTTGCCTGATCTGCCTCGACTCTTTTCGCCCGGTTCGGCCGGTTCGCGCCTTTTTGTCCCAGATGTCCCAAATGCTTTAGGACCGTCTGTTCTCATTTCGGCCGATCCGGCCGGTTCGGGTCCTTCGCGTACTCCTGTCCCGAATCGTCCCAATGATTAGCCAATTTTTCTTCCTCTTTACCGGATCGGCTTTTGCGCCCGCCGCGTACTTCAGCCCGATTGTCCCAAATGCCATTTGGGCCACCCGGAGGCTTTTCAGCTGATCCACGCATTTCTCCCCCAAACGTCCCAATTGCTCCTAGGACTAGGACTTAGCCGATTTTCACAATTTTTCCGGATCAACCTACTTGCCTCCTGCCGCAACCTTTTTGCATTTTCTCAGAGCTTGCTCCTTCCTTCTTTGGCCAGGGGAGTTAGAAAAATATCGAGGAACCTCGAAACATGATGTTTGCTCAATCAATCAATCGCACAGGACTTTTTATTCGATGCATGTTATCAAAATTACCCAAGGGGGAAATTTTGACAACAAGTGACAACATAAAGTAAAGTAAAATGGAAATATTAAAGGGGTTAGTTAGTACTTTCTTCACTCAAAAACCATATGTATAGTGGTATGAGATTGGGACTAAATAATGCCTAAAGTGTGTGATTTTGTTTCTACAACAAGGACCAACTCGATACTAATTGTTGGAAGCACAATGAATGGGGGTGAATCATTCATGCAACAATTTTACTTCACTTACCAAAAATGCATTCATCATTAATATTATTAAAATGTGCAACATTCAATCATGAGATTATGTTACAAGATACACAATACAAGAACACCATATATATGTGGGAACCCTCAAGGGGAAGAAAACCCACTTTGAAATAAAAATTTATTTAGCTATGTTTCAAATTTTGTGAGGTACCAACCCCACATAGAGTACCAACCCTATAAGGATCACCAAACCCTAATTTAGTGAGGCACCAACCCTATAAGGAGAACCAAACCCTAGTTTAGTAGAGCACAAACCCTACAAGGAGCACCAACCCCAAATTAGTGAAGCACCAATTCCACAAGAAGGCTATAACCCCATAAGGTGATCAAGCACCAACTCAAACAACTTTAGAAGAAGATATCTGATGTATTGTTGCTTCCACAACTAATGAAGATCAAAAATTAATCTCACACACCTTCAAAATCTCTTCAAACCCCCATTCCTTCAACTCACTCTATTCTTATTCTTCATGGGATGATTCTATCAATTTTCCCTTCATCACTGATCCATAAATTCATGCAAGTATTCACACATCTTCTCAGCTCTTATCTTAACCACTAAACACTTTCCTTCACTCCTCTATGGGTCACGTTTTCCCTCCATGTACAACTAGTTCAAAAATGAAGAAAAACAAACATTTTATATGCTTCTCAATTCATAAACACACCATAGGTCAGTTATAAACAAAGAGCATGAACATAAAAAATCAAATTAATTACAACATACTCATATGCATTCATAAAATAGACCCATATAGGTCGGTCATGTACCAAGACATCAAAACAAGCCAAAACTGGCTCAAAATCCCATCACCTAACTCATCAAAGATCTCCAAACTCATCAACATACTTGTTAAAGTTTTTAAATGAATAAAACATATCAAATTTTACATTACAATATCATCTGTGGTCATAAATTAACTTGAACCAATCAAATTATTCATAACACTAACAAGAAGGCTCATATCCTTCACCAAATAGTTGTTTCCAAGAACCACTCGTCACCCATAGGCCTCAAGATCATAACACATAACCTAATATATGACATGTAACCACTAATTGTAAATCCAGGTGACCTGTAAATCACATCCATGTTTGTTATATATCCCGAAATATCCATCCATGTAAACCACACTCACTTTCCTCTTCACCAAATTGAGCTTCCCAAAAGATGTTTTGGAAACTCAACTAGTTTTTGCCCTTTCTGCAACTTTCATGATCTGTAAATACCTTCACTAGGGAAAAATTAATCCCTCTTCACTCTCCAATTTATAAAATTCATCAAAAAATCCACAACATGATACTTCTACCTCCATCTTCTAGCCATAACAATCATGTCATGAGAAAAAACAACCTTCTTCTTCACAAACTAAGTTGGATGACCTATCAAATATCCTCATCATGAAACAAACCATACACCATTAAAAATCTATTTGAATACTATTTCCATAACATCTTACATTTAATCCCAAATATATTTGGAAGGCCTTCAACTAGGTCAATCTCTTTAACTACTCATTTAGGGTTCTAGGGCTCAAGAATCAATCTTGAGACCAACTTTCTCCATCACCTCCAAAATCACTTCAAATCTTTAAAAAATCATGGAACACCCTTATGCATGTTTTCTAATAACTCATCAACCTCCAAAAACATGAAGAAACTCAAAAAATCAATAACCTCATGAAGCTACTCAAGACAATGTTTAACTAAGCATCTTCTAGATTTGACCTTAAAAAAACATATCATAACTATCTCATATCTTATCAAGAACTCAAGTTTGATATGTCATTATAAATCTATATAAATTAGAATCACAATAAAAATTTCACAAAGTATTAACTCCACATGTAGCTCATGCAAACCCACTTTTACCACAAAATACTCCAAACCGCCCCAAAACCATTATTCACAAATATGACACACTTTCCCATTTATTACCTCCACCATGATCTACAAATGTCATGGACTTATATTTCAACTCCTAGGATAAAAACTATGTTAATTTATTTCTTACCTTCAATAAGAAACTTTTCCACAAACTAAACATCTTCATAATTTTTCTTGTTTGAGTGAGGTCTCAGATCATCACATTCTCTATATTAACTTTATGGAAACATGGATGAGTAATTTACAACCTCCAATAATCATAATAGAAAAAAATGGTTTAATATACTCAACTTTCTATAAGTCACTTTGAGATAGGGTTTAACTAGGTTTTCAAAGCAACTTATCTTCTCAACAATCATTTATAACAAACATGAAAATAAAATCACCTCATTATTTTTGCAACATATTCATAACTATCCTAAAAATATATTCTAAATAGCTCAGTCACCATCCAAAGCACACAATTCACAACACACATTAGAAGGTCCACTTTTAACACAAAAAATCACTCTAGAAAACCTGGTTTTTCCAAAACTGATGTATGTTGAAAAATATTCTTCACTTTAACCTAAAAATTGTCATGAAGCATCATGAAAACATTATCTAAACTTCCATATTTACCATCTATCTAAAATATTTCTGAAACTCTCTAACCATAGTAACTTACTTGCGTCTACGTATCTTATCTTCACTTGTTTGCTTCCCAAGGACCATGAAACACTATCAAACCTCTGCAAACTTATATAAAACTCATCCTACATGTCACATACCTCATCACCAAGATGATACCATATTTTTTTAGGACTTATCATCTCTAATTCTCAAGTTACTGTTGTCAATTTTTCTCCCTTAAGCAAAAATAGACAATGAGGTTACAAGCCTTGAGAGCGTTTTATGTTGTTTCGAGATCTTCTGAGATTGTTCCTTCTTTATGTATCTTGAAGGTTGGAGTTGGTCTTGGAATGGGAAATTAGACCTAATGGGCTCACCTCTTGGTTAAATAATAAAAATGATAAATTATTTTTAACAGGGATTGAGTGCTCGAAGTGGGAGATAAAGCTCGGGAACGAGGTAGGCCAAGTTGAATCAAGTTTTAAAGTTTAATTTTGGAGATTCTTTTCGATAATTCCATTTCGAATTTCAGAGATTTTTGGGATTAAAAATGTCGAGCGAGTTGAAAATTCTGAAGCCCGAAACCCCAAAACTCTAAAATTTGAAAAAAAAATTGGAAAATTTTTGGAGAAATTTTTGGAAAAATTTTTGAGAAAGATTTTCAAAGAAATTTTCGAAAAAATTTTAGGAAAAATTTTCGAAGAAATTTTTGGAAAAATTTTTAGGAAATTTTTTTGGAAATTTTTTTGGAGAAATTTTCTAGAAAAATGTTTGGAAAATTTTCGATTTTTTTTTCAAAACTTCCCAATTCGCATTTTGGAACTTTTGACTTTGGAGATTTCTTTCGGAACTTTCCTCTACAGAATTTTGGAGATTTTTCTTTCGGGTTTTCAAAGACTTTATTTTCGGAATTTCTCCAACTTCGGCTTCTAAAACACAGAGCTTAATGTCTACTTCCACATCAAGGGGAAAAGAGAAGATGAAGTAGGCTATTGAGATATACAATGAGTTACAGGGTGCAAGAACCACCATTTCTAAAGTGGATGAGTCATTTTCTGAAGATAGTAACAACTTGGATTTGAACCCAGATGAAGTTGAGTGGCCATGAAAGGACAGGTTCAAGCTCTGGAATTAGTCAAAGTTGCAGGGTTGACTTGGTCAAACTTTTGCAACAAATTTGTTATTTTTATGGGAGCATGTTCCTTTTATTAATGACATTACTATTTTTAGTTAAATGTTAGTTAAAGGCCCAACTATAATGGCTTAGCCTAGGAACTTATAAATAGTGGAATGCTTCCATTATTTGATATATACATGTATTTTTAGAGATTTCTGGTGAAGTTTCTCTTCAAGCTTGGAAGAGTTCTTTCAGAGTTTTGTTGAAACCTTTTAATTATATTCAAAATTTCCTTGCACTTGAAGATCTATTTTATTGTGTTGAATGATTAGTCATTGTATGCTTTGTGAATGCAATTCCTTGGCATTATTGATTAATTTACCTTTATTTCAAATTATCTGTTTCATATTGTGAAAATAATAGTGTGATTACCTTTCATCAGATGTGAGAAACCATTTTCCTTCTGTTGATTAAAAGTTGCATTATTATTATCACTTAAGTGGATGTTTGACATGTGTTTGTGATTATCCTCTTGATAAAATTATTTGTGTATCAAATCAAAGCTCGTATTTTCTATTTGTGTATGTTTAAAGTTTAACAGAGGAACATGTGTCATTGGTTTGTGGTATTTTTGTACCCTTTCTAGTTGCTAAAGGTGAAGGTGGTCAATGATGCATCATCACTTCTAGTTTAAGTTTTATTCCTTGCAAATATCTCTCCGTAATCCCATGAAATGTTAGTATAGTTTTAGTTAGCCATTTTTCTTGCATTAGAGGTAGTGTTGTGTTTAGTTTAGGAAGAGGAAGCGAACCTTCTCTGGAGGTTCACCTCGAGCCCAAGTCACATAACTTGAGAGATGATCCCATGTGTCCCAATCACACCGAATGTCATAATTAATTCCCATGCCATTCGGGTGCAGTGATTTAGAGACAATATTTTTGGCATGCCCAGTGGGACAAGAGGCACATCTTTCATAGATGTGTGTATTTTGTTCACTTCATTTCATTAAGTTTTTGTGCTCTTAGTGAAATTTAAGCCTTAGAAGGTATACCCAAGAAGAACTGGTGACTCCGTTGGTCTAAGTACCCTACTCTCTGTGTTGCAAACTTTCATTTTTACCCATTTCCCATCTAGTTTTCTTCCATATCTTTCCATTTTGTCTCATCCATGAAGTTGTGCAATCATGGCTTCATTTTCACAGTGGGACTTTCACTTCCAGCAACAACAATTTCCATCTTCAAGCTATTTTAATCCACCTCAAAAATAATTTCATGATGAGTTTTAGTTTGAGCATGCATGTCCACAGGAGCAAGATGCAGATCATTTTGGTCATCCACTAGACTGGGGGCTACTGAAGAACAATGGCATGCAGATTCTAGGATCTATTATACACCTAAAGAAGATCACTTGCAGAAGAAGGTTCGAGAGCTGGAGTATAACATGAAGCAAATAAGGATCAATGAAATGACAAAGGCAGTCCATATTGGCTTCAGAATTCCATACCCATGGACTGGTCATTTACCATGTGAGCTTAGCCCTCAACAAAAGCTTCAATGCATAATCAAGACAATGACTCAAGTTTAAGAATGGATCAAGAAAAGGGAAATTCATGAATGTAATGTTAGTCAATCCTATCAATGGGAGGCCGCTGCGTTACCACCTTATAACCCTTTTCCCATGTTTCCATCCACGCAGTTTCAACCCGAACCCCATATTCCTAACCTTCCAGCTTTCTACCCCTTGAAAGAATTCACTCCTTTGTTTTCTATTACTCCATTCAATCATGAATCTTCCATGCCTTGTACTTCTAAAGTTCCCTCTTTTCTACAAGGGCCATCAAGACAAGATAATGAATCTCTTCCTCAAACAATGAAGGAATCAAGTTAAATCCCAACCCAACCCTCCTCTTGTGGTCCCAAATCCATTTTGGGAGGAGCATTGTCAAGAAATGAGAAAAAGGGAGGAGTATATGGTTGAAGAGAATAGAAAAAGAGAGCATGTAGATAATCTGAAGAAATGGGCTGTAAAACTTAACATCAAGAAAACTTCGTTCTTGAATAAACCTTCTATAGAGGTTGAGGCTCAAGAACAAGTGGAACAAACTAGTTTTGTGCTAGAAACAAATCTAGAGTTGAACGAGGAGGACCAGTAGTCTACTTATTCAGAATGCAGTATTCATATTGGCTCAATTCCATCAAAGGAGTTTGAATCACCAAAGGTAGAATATTTTGTTGGAGAAGAGAATGTGCAAGTTGAAGAAGAAATACTCTCAAGTGTACAAGCTGATTCTTATGAGTGTAATGATCCTACCTATCAAGCATGTCAAGAAATTGCATCACTTTCGAATACAACAACTGATCATAGTAGGATTCTTTCCATGATGGACTCAGAAGTTTCAAGTATAGATTATACCATGCAGGAAGTTTCAGATTCTTCCCCTTCTTCGTATTTTCAAAACTATGTTTTCCTAGATGGATTTGATCTTGCAAATTTTATGTTTGAAGATGAGGAAGGTCATGAAGAATCAACTGCTAATTCTGGAAACATCATAAGGGAGGTTGAACCGTTTACATAGTCAGAGAGCAAAGAAGCAAATTTTCTGTCAGATTCGGAGGAGTATTTGGATGAAGAAGAGCCTATAGAAATACCCACTTCTGGAACACCAGTAGTTTCAAGTTATCTCCTTGAATGGGAAGACTTGGATCATCTGCAATATTCATTGAATGAAGAAAGAAAGGGGAATGCGGGAGGAAATAAGTCAACTTTGACGGTTTTGGGCGAAGATGATATTATTGAGAGTTTCTTACTCTCAATTGTGGGGCCAGATTTGTTTGATGAACAAGTGATAGTGGAAGAAAACTAAGGAATTTTTGCTTCCCTTAATTGTCTTGAAAAAAATAGGTGAAAGGATGTGATCTTGCAGGTTTCATGTGGGATGAAGAAGTTAGAGTTGCTAAAAAACTTTTCCTGTAGATTAAAGTGGAACTCCTATATAATCAGTATGCTTCGAACACTTGTAGTGAATTTCCAATAACCTCGTTTGAGGTAGTAAGTGGTCCAAAGAAGTTTCATGTCATGGAGGAACTCCTTGTTGTCAAAGAAGGAGAAAGGAATGAAGAAGATATCCCTTTCATATCATTCACATAGGAGGAAGATCCGTTATTTGTAAATGGGCAACAAGAGGAAAATCAGTTCGTGGATAACCATATTTTTTAGAGAATGTGTTTTGCAAGACTTTCTTATTAAAATTGAATTTAAGATAAGCAGGGGGGCTCAATGGTTTATACCATGTCCTATCAGGTACCTGACTTCAATGAAGCTAGAAGAGAAGCGAGAACCAGTCACATTCACTTCAGAGTGTGAGGATGAGTTTTCAAATTATGAGGATCAATTGCAATGCTTCAAGACAAATGCAAAGCAACTAAAAGAGAAATTCTTTCTCTTTCTAGTTGATTTATCAAAGTGAACCAAGTGGAGGAAGGGGCCTGTTTCAGTTTTGCACTCTCATTCTCAACAAGGTACATTGTCGCATCATTTGCATGATAATCCATTGTGAGGAAAGGAAGCTATTTTGCACAACCAGTTGTAGGTTTTGTTTAGCTCACCTGTGCTTCCGGTTAGTGTAGGGTAGTATAGGTTTTCTTTCAGCAAAATAAGTGCAATGCACACCCTGCATGTTCCACTTGGGCATGTATGGTTTTCAGTTGTTTCAGTGTGTTTTTTTTTCATTGTCGCTCTTGTGTTGTTCTGCATACACTATTGCATCATTGGAGTGTGTCAAGGAAAAGAAAGGTTCAAAGTTTCGTAAGAGTTTCATGATTTGCTTCATTTAAAGTTCCAAATGCCAAGTGTTCAAAAAAATTGATATATCTCATGCTTAGCATTCCAGGGAGGTCCAAGATCAGCAATGCTTAAGGGGATTTCAGGATGTATCACAGAGGATCAAATTGCTTCAGGATTCCAATATAGACTCCATGCCCAACGGATATACAAGGCTACTAGAATCATGCTTAGTAGGAAAGCATCCCTGAGAGGTCACCAAAAATGTTGTCAATTTTTGCCCCCTTAAGCAAAAATGGACAATGAGGTTACAAGCCTTGAGAGCCTTTTATGTTGTTTCAAGATCTTCTGGGATTGTTCCTTCTTTCCATATCTTGAAGGTTCGAGTTGGTCTTGAATGGGAAATCAGCCCTAATGGGCTCACCTCTTGGTTAAATAATAAAAATGATAAATTATTTTTAATAGGGATCGAGTGCTCGAAGTGGGAGATAGAGCTCGGGAATGAGGCAGGCTGAGTTGAATCAAGTTTTCGGAGTTTAATTTCGGGGATTTTTTTGGATAATTCTGTTTTGGAATTTCAGATATTTTTGGGATTAAAAATTTTGAGCGAGTTGAAAATTTAATCCGACACCCCAAACTCGAAATTCGAAAAAAATTTGGAGAAATTTTCAGCAAATTTTTTTAGAGAAATTTTCAGAAAAAATTTTAGAGAAATTTTCAGAAAAATTTTCAGAGAAATTTTTGGAAAAAAGGTGGACTCAAGAAATTTTGGAAAAAATTTTGGAGAAATTTTTGGAAATAATTTTGGAGAAATTTTTGGGAAAATTTTGGAGAAATTTTCGAGAAAAATTTTCAGATTTTTTTAAAAAAAAAAGTTTCGGAACTTTCCAATTGAATTTCAGAACTTTTGACTTCGAGATTTCTTTCGGAACTTTCCTCTGCATAATTTTGGAGATTTTTCTTTCAGGTTTTCGAAGACTTTATTTTCAGAATTTCTCCAACTTCGGCTTCAAACACAGAGCTTAATGTCTACTTCCACATCAAGGGGAAAAGAGAAGATGAAGTAGGTTGTTGAGATATACAGTGAGTTACAGGGTGCAAGAACCACCATTTCTAAAGTAGATGAGTAATTTTCTGAAGATAGTAACAACCTAGATTTGAACCCAAATCAAGTTGAGTGGCCATGAAAGGACAAGTTCAAGGTCTAGAATCAATCAAAGTTGTAGGGGTTGACTTGGTCAACTTTTTGCAACAAATTTGCTATTTTTATGGGAGCCTGTTCCCTTTTATTAATGACATTACTATTTTTAGTTAAATTTTAGTTAAAGGCCTAGCTATAATGGCTCAGCCTAGGAACTTATAAATAGTGGAATGCTTCCATTATTTGATATAGACATATATTTTTAGAGATTTCTAGTGAAGTTTCTCTTCAAGCTTGGAAGAGTGCTTTCAGAGTTTTGTTGAAACCTTTTAATTATATTCAAAATTTCCTTGCACTTGAAGATCTGTTTTATTGTGTTGAATGATTAATCATTGTATGCTTTGTGAATGAAATTCCTTGGCATTATTGATTAATTTACCTTTATTCCAGATTATCTATTTCATATTGTGAAAATAATAGTGTGATTACCTTTCATCACTGTGAGAAACCATTTTCCTTCTGTTGATTAAAAGTTGCATTATTATTATCACTTAAGTGGATGCTTGACATGTGCTTGTGATTATCCTCTTGATAAAATTATTTGTGTATCAAATCAAAGCTCGTCTTTTCTATTTGTGTATGTTTAAAGTTTAACAGAGGAACGTCTGCCATTGGTTTGTGGTATTTTTGTACCCTTTCTAGTTGCTTTAAAGGTGAAGGTGGTCAATGATGCATCATCACTTCTAGTTTAAGTTTTATTCCTTGCAAATATCTCTCCCTAATCCCATGAAATGTTAGTATAGGTTTAGCTAGTCATTTTTCTTGCATTAGAGGTAGTGTTGTGTTTAGTTTAGGAAGAGGAAGCTAGCCTTCTCCGGAGGTTCACCTCGAGCCCAAGTCCCACAACTTGAGAGGTGATCCCATGTGTCCTAATCACACCGAATGTCATGATTAATTCCCAGGCCATTTGGGGGTGCAGTGATTTGGAGACAATAGTTTTGGCATGCCCAAAGTGGGACCAGAAGCACATATTTCATAGGTGTACGTATTTTGTTCATTTCATTTCATTAATTTGTTGTGCTCTTAGTGAAATTTCAGCCTTAGGAGGTATACCCAAGCACAAGTGGAGACTCCAACGGTTTAAGTACCCTACTCTATGTGTTGCAGACTTTCATTTTTACCCATTTCTCATCTAGTTTTCTTCCATATCTTTCCATTTTGTCTCATCCATAAAGCTGTGCAATCATGGCTTCATTTTCACAATGGGACTTTCACTTCCAACAACAACACTTTCCATCATCAAGCTATTTTAATCCACCTCCAAATGAATTTCATGATGAGTTTCAGTTTGAGCATGCATGTCCACAGAGCAAGATGAAGATCATTTTGGTCATGCACTGCATTGGGAGCTACCGACAAACAATGACATGCAGATTATGGGATCTATTATACACCTGAAGAAGATCACTTGCAAAAGAATGTTCAAGAGTTGGAGTATAACATGAAGCAAATAAGGATCAATTAAATGACAAAGGTAGTCCATATTGGCTTCATAATTCCATACCCATGGACTGGTCATTTACCATGTGAGCTTAGCCCTCAACAAAATCTTCAATGCATAATCAAGACAATGACTCAAGTTGGAGAATGGATCAAGAAAAGGGACATTCATGAATGTAATGTTAGTCAATCCTATCAATGGGAGGCCCCTGTGTTACCACCTTACAACCCTTTTCCCATGTTTCCATCCATGCAGTTTAAACCTAAACCCCATAGTCCTAACTTTCCAGTTTCTACCCCTTTGATGGAATTCACTCCTTTGTTTTCTATTCCTCCTTTCAATCATGAATCTTCCATGCCTTGTACTTCTAAAGTTCCCTCTTTTCTACAAGGGCCATCAAGACAAGATAATGAATCTCTTCCTCAAATAGTGAGGGAATCAATTAAATCCCAACCCAACCCTCCTCTTGTGGTCCCAAATCCATTTTGGGAGGATCATTGTCAAGAAATGAGAAAAAGGGAGGAGTATATGGTCGAAGAGAATAGAAAAAGGGAGCATGTAGATAATCTGAAGAAATGGGCTACAAAACTTAACATCAAGAAAACTTCATTCTTGACTAAACCTTCTGCAGAAGTTGAGGCTCAAGAACAAGTGGAACAAACTAGTTTTGTGCTAGAAACAGATCCAGAGTTGAATGAGGAGGACCAGCAGTCTACTTATTCATAATGCAGTATTCATATTGGCTCAATTCCATCAGAGGAGTTTGAATCACCAAAGGTGGCAGAGTCTGTTGGAGAAGAGAATGTGCAAGCTGAAGAAGAAAGAATCTCAAGTGTACAAGTTGATTCTTATGAGTGTAATGATCCTACCTGTCAAGCATGTCAAGAAATTGCATCACTTTCAAATACAACAACTGATCATAGCAGATTCTTTCCATGATGGACTCAGAAGTTTCAAGTATAGATTATACCATGCATGAAGTTTTAGATTCTTCCCCTTCTTCGTCTTTTCAAAACTCTGTTTTCATAGATGAATTTGATCTTGCAAATTTTATGTTTGAAGACGAGGAAGGTCATGAAGAATCAACTGCTAATTTCGAAAACATCATAAGGGAGGTTGAACCCTTTACACAGTCAGAGAACAAAGAAGCAAATTTTCTGTCAGATTCAGAGGAGTATTTGGATGCAGAAGAGCCTATAAAAATACCCACTTCTGGAACACTTGTAGTTTCAAGTTATCTCCTTGAATGGGAAGACTTGGATCATATGCAATATTCATTGAATGAAGAAAGAGAGGGGCATGCGGGAGGAAATAAGACAACTTTGATGGTTTTGGTCAAAGATGATATTATTGAGAGTTTCTTACTCTCAATTGTGGGGCCAGATTTGTTTGATGAACAAGTGATAGTGGAAGAAAACCAAGGAATTTTTTCTCCCCTTAATTCTCCTTAAAAAAAAGGTGAAAGGATGTGATTGTGCAGGTTTCATGTGGGATGAAGAAGTTAGAGTTGCTAAACAACTTTTCCTGCAGATGAAAGTGGAACTCCTATATAATCAATATGCTTCGAACACTTGCAGTGAATTTCCAATAACTTCATTTGAGGTGGTAAGTGGTCCAAAGCAGTTGCATGTCATGGAGGAACTCCTTGTTGTCAAAGAAGGAGAAAGGAATGAAGAAGATATCCCTTTCATATCATTCACACGAGGAAGATCCGTTATTTGTAAATGGGAAACAAGAGGAAAATTAGGTCGTGGATAACCATATTTTTCGAGAATGCGTTTAGCAAGAATTTCTTATTAAAATTGAAGTTCGTGGATACGGTAGGGATATTCAACGGTTTATACCATGTCCTATCAGGTACCTGGCTTCAATGAAGCCAGAAGAGAAGCTAGAACCAATCACATTCACTTCAAAGTGTGAGGATGAGTTTCAAAATTATGAAGATCAATTGCAATGCTTATGCAGGAAAAATTCAGAGCAACTAAAAGAGGAATTCTTTCTCTTTCCAATTGATTTATCAGTGAACCAAGTGGAGGAATGGGCCTGTTTCATTTTTGCACTCTCATTCTCAACAAGGTACATTGTCACATCATTTGCATGACAATCCATTGTGAGGAAAGGAAGCTATTTTGAATGTACAAACATTGCAGGTTTTGTTTAGCTCACATGTTCTTCTGGTTAGTATAGGGTAGTATATGTTTGCTTTCAGAGAGAATAAGTGTAATGCAAACCTTGCATGTTCCACTTGGGGTGCGTATGGTTTTAGTTGTTTCAAAGTGTGTTTTTTTTTCATTATCGCTCTTGTGTTGTTCTCAGATACAATGCATCATTGGAGTGTGTCGGAAAAAGAAAGGTTCAAAGTTTCCGTAAGAGTTTCATGATCTGCTTCATTCAAAGTTCCAAATGCCAAGTGTTCAAAAGATTTGATATACCTCATGCTTAGCATTCCAGGGAGGTCCAAGTTCAGCAATGCTTCATGGGATTTTAGGATGTATCATAGAGGATCAAATCGCTTCAGGATTCCAATATAGACTCCATGCCCAATGGATACACAAGGATAATGGAATCATGCTTAGTAGGAAGCATCCCCGAGAGGTCACAAAAATGTTGTCAATTTTTTCCCCCTTAAGCAAAAATGGACAATGAGGTTACAAGCCTTGAGAGCCTTTCATGTTGTTTCGGGATCTTTTGGGATTGTTCCTTCTTTTCGTATCTTGAAGGTTTGAGATGGTCTTGAATGGGAAATCAGCCCTAATGGGCTCACCTCTTAGTTAAATAATAAAAATGATAAATCATTTTTAATAGGGATCGAGTGCTTGAAGTGGGAGATAGAGCTCGGGACGAGGCAGGTTGAGTTGAATCAAGTTCTCGGAGTTTAATTTCGGATTTTTTTGGACAATTTTGTTTGAATTTCGGAGACTTTTGGGATTAAAAATTTGAGCGAGTTGAAAATTCCGAATCCCGACACCCCAAACTCGAAATTTGAAAAAAATTGGGAAAATTTTCAGAGAAATTTTAGAAAAATATTTGGAGAAATTTTCGGAAAATTTTTTTAGAGAAATTTTCGGAGAAATTTTCAGAAAAAAATTTAGAAAAAATTTTAGAGAAATTTTCAGAAAAAAATTTTGAAGAAATTTTCGGAAATAATTTTCAGAGAAATTTTCTAGAAAAATTTTCAGAAAATTTTCAAATTCTTTTTTTCAGAACTTTGCAGTTCAAAATTTCAGAACTTTTGACTTCTGAGATTTCTTTCGGAACTTTCCTCTGCAGAATTTTGGAGATTTTTCTTTAAGGTTTTCGAAGACTTTATTTTCATAATTTCTCCAACTTCAGCTTTCGAAACACATAGCTTAATGTCTACTTCCACATCAAGGAGAAAAGAGAAGATGAAGTAGGTTGTTGAGATATACAGTGAGTTACATGGTGCAAGAACCACCATTTCTAAATTAGATGAGTCATTTTCTGAAGATAGTAACAACTTGGATTTGAACCCAGATCAAGTTGAGTGGCCATGAAAGGATAGGTTCAAGCTCTAGAATCAGTCAAAGTTGTAGGGTTGACTTGGTCAACTTTTTGCAACAAATTTGCTATTTTTATGGGAGCCTGTTCCCTTTTATTAATGACATTACTATTTTTAGTTAAATTTTAGTTAAATCCCTAATATAGGGGATCAACCTAGAACTTATAAATAGTGGAATGTTTCCATTATTTGATATAGACATATATTTTTAGATATTTCTGAAGTTTCTCTTCAAGCTTGGAAGAGTGCTTTCAGAGTTTTGTTGAAACCTTTTAATTATATTCAGAATTTTCTTTCCATTAAAGATCTATTTTATTGTGTTGAATGATTAGTCATTGTATGCTTTGTGAATGAAATTCCTTGGCATTATTGATTAATTTACCTTTATTCCAGATTATCTATTTCATATTGTGAAAAGAATAGTGTGATTACCTTTCATCAACTATGAGAAACCATTTTCCTTCTGTTGATTAAAATTTGCATTATTATTATCACTTAAGTGGATGCTTGACATGTGCTTGTGATTATCCTCTTGATAAAATTATCTATGTATCAAATCAAAGCTCGTATTTTCTATTTGTGTATGTTTAAAGTTTAACAGAGGAACGTATGCCATTGGTTTGTGGTATTTTTGTACCCTTTCTAGTTGCTAAAGGTGAAGGTGGTCAATGATGCAAACCTTATTCCCACATTAACCCTTCCAGATGTTGAATGTTTCCCAAATTGGTGCATCACCGCTTCTAGTTTAAGTTTTATTCCTTGCAAATATCTCTCCCTAATCCCATGAAATGTTAGTATAGGTTTAGTTAGCCATTTTTCTTGCATTAGAGGTAGTGTTGTGTTTAGTTTAGGAAGAGGAAGTCGGCCTTCTCCAAAGGTTCACCTCAAGCCCAAGTCCCACAGCTTGAGAGGTGATCCCATGTGTCCCAATCACACCGAATGTTGTGATTAATTCTCGATCCATTCGGGGTGTAGTGATTTAGAGACAACAGTTACCATACCATACCACATGCTCCAGACTAGGAATAGGCTTAGAATGACTGCTATAACCCAAGGCATCACATGAGCTGACCTTAGTGACTTCTTATAGAATCATTAACACCTCTTAGACACAATTATGACCATGTTTGACCTCATAACAAACTTTTACCATCTTTGGAATTCATATACTATACCATACATGCTTGGACCATGCATTAAACACACCTGACACCATGCAACTTCACCTAAACAACATTTCACCAATGTAATACATCATCACAACACATCATGGAGACTCACATTACACCATTACATCCTTTTCCATTAATGGAATTGACATCAATGACAACACTAAGACACAATGGAAAACATTTTAAACAACATATAACATTTGATTCTACTAAAACCAAGTTACTAAAAGGAAATACTTTAGAGAATGGAAATTGCTCTAAAATAAAAAATTCTAAAATGAAATACATATAGAAAGGTAATAATTTAGAGAATGGAAATTATGTGAAATGAAACATGTTGAAATTGAAGACAAACAAAAAGGTAATACTTTTACCGAATGAAAATGCTTTGAAATGAAATAATTTTTTTTTTTACTTTGATTAAAATCTCACAAGTGCTGAAAATGATTGTTTTAAACACACTACAAAATCCAAGAATGCGAGAAAAACATAAATGTAAATACAAAATTAGATAATTCCTTAGTTGAATGGGCCCTTTTTGTCCCTCATATTGGTTTGATGACATAATTTACCTCATAATAAAATGCTTTTTCTTGATCAAAAAGGATTTTCTTACAACATAAATTATAAGCAACAGTAATCATTACTTTTGCTTCTCTATCCTATTAAATTATAATAATTTATTTGTACGTACATGCATACATATATTAAAATCAATCAAGAAAGTTTCTTTATAGTGAGTGTTTCCCAACACATGCCTAGAAATCTAGGAAACTAAATATGATAACAGTTTGGGAATCGGTTATAGTTCATAAAACAATTAGGTATTGAGTCCCTTATTTTCAGATATCATTAACTTCCCTTAAACTAATCTTTGTGATGGAGTAGACCACATGCAATTATTTATTATGAAACCTTGTATTGGTGGTTGTTCATGAATTTATTAGCCTACACACATCACCATGCATATTTTCAAAGAAGTTAGTTGTAAAAATACCTTAATCATTAGTCGACATAATTAAACAAGGATAAGATGCATTATTCCCTATTTTAGACTCAATCAATCCAACCACCAATTCATTGATTGATGTTTTCATGAGAAAAAGTATTATTTATTAATTATTTAATGGGTAAATTTATGAACTCATCAAGGTGTAAGAAGGATTTAAATAAATATATCTTGAATCTCATTATTAGCTAGGATATTATTCATTTTAGTAAGCATAGTCTTATAATGTAGAAAATAGTCACTATTGGGCTCATTAGAGCCTTATTGTACCTTAGAAATTTAAGCATAGGATAAATATTCCTTGAGAAAATTAAGAAGTGAATTGAATGATCAAATTGTTGAATATTCATAATAAAGGAACAAAAAGGTCATAAAACCATTCATATGTAAATTCCTTGAGGATTAGAGGAAAGTTCTTAGTAAGTGATATATCATTGTAAGCATAATATACAAAAAATTAACATGTAAAAATGAAGGTGATGTTTAGGATCACTTTTTCTACCGTAGATATGAAGGTGAGGAGTGGAAACAATAATAGAAAAAGGATAGGAATCCACTTAAAGTGAAATTTGATTGTGAATTAATTGAGTAGGTTCCATGAAATTAGAAGAGATAGAGTAACCTTGTTATAATTATAAGATCCAAGATTATGAATTATGATAAAGGGTCTTAAGATCCTATGTATCTGAATAAGAGTGGGAAACCCATAGGGGTAATAATAGACATAGGAAAATACATGGTAATGATTCAAGGGGGATTGGTTTCATCAAAGGATACAAAAGAACCATAGAATTAATGATAATAGATGTTATAATAGTGGAAGATGTAGGGTATAACACCCCAATAAAGTTACCTATAATTATATTGTTGATAACAAGAAATCCAAGAGGTGAGGAGGGCCTTGATAATGTGATCAAGGTAATAAGGATTATGACAAATATATAGGAAAATGTTGAGAAAAATATTAACTTGAATAGGATCCACATCATTATTTTCATTGTCAAAAGGAGTGCGATATGGATTTCCTTATGTTTCAAGGTTGTGCTTTAAGGGGCTCCAAAGGCACATCATGGTTATCATTTTGATGGATAGAATTGATATCTTGTATGTAAACTAGGGAAATGATGCAAGAGCATCATCAAGAAGACATTTAAAATGAAAAATTTCAATGCTATGAGGTTAAGTTGAGAGTTTAGAATGTGTGGAGTCATGAGAGGGAGTCTTGAGTGGGTGAGTGATTCAAAATTTCAAATTGGATGTTCTCCTCCTAAATGTAAATTCAAATTTTAATGAGGGAATTAATTATCTAAGTCATGTTTTAGAGGTTTCTTAGGGATTAAAAGTATCTTGTTAGGTTTTAGGATATGTGTGATGAGTATTTGTGTGCTAGTGAATCATTAGGATGCTTAAAATAATGTAAAAGGGAAGTTATAAGTCTTCATGGAAATGGGAAGCTCAAAGGTCATAAATTAACAACCATAACGAGTCTTAGAAAATCAGTTACACTTCTAGAAGTAGGTGCATTTGAATATAGGAGAGTGGAAAGTTTTTTGGAAATTCAATTCCTCATGTGGAGGATGAAGGAAAACATGGAGTGAAGTAGAAAAAAACATTATTGTATGAAGATTTACAGTGGAATACATATATGTCTTTATTTTATGTGTATATCTTGTTTTTGAAAATTTATTTCTAAGTTTCATTGATAATATATTAATGGTTGATGCATGTGAATGAAGGTAGTGGATTGTCATTTTTTTCAAAGATTGAAAGGTATGTAGTTTGATAGATTCTTTACATGTTGGGATGTCCTTGGAAAAATGTGTTGGCATGTAGTCCTAATAGGTGTTTTCATTGATGAAAGACCACATTAATGACAAAGTTATTGTTATATGATGATGTCTTGATGATTTTCTTAATGTACACATACTAGTTCAGATGTATATCAGTTGTTACAATGGGATTCATTGAGGTGTGTTGGCTCTAGCAAGCCTATATAGGTACCTAGGAGGTGTATCTTGGTAGTTTGTGCTGCTTGGTTGCTTGGGAAGCATGTGTACATGTTTTATATAATTATTTTAGGGTTCTTAAGGACTCACAACAGTGTTATGGTGCATATAAAGTTGGTTCACCTAATTACATGTGCTCATTGGGAGCAGGTATGTTTTCTTGGAGGTGTGACAGAGTGTATTGGAGCCATTTGAGCTCATGAAAGCATGAAATCAGGTATATCATGACATATGAGGTATGTTTGGGTCATTTTAAAAGGTTTCATGTTGATTTATTACATTATTTTAGTGACCCTAGTTAGTACTATGAGGATCTAACATGCAAGCATATGTAAGTCTTAGTGATTGGAGAGATTGGGATATCGTGTTATCATTTTGATGATTGGAGATATTATAAGGATGAGGAATAGTTATCTTAGAAAACTTTAAGGTCACCATGATGTGAAATTTGTAAGATATGACTGTTTTTTTTGAGACACAGTCAAAATCTTGTGCATTTCTAGCTCGAAGTGAAACTTTAAATGCTCATTGTGAAGTGTGTGATTTAAATGAGACATTGTGACTTTTAGGTATTATTATATGGTTATTTTATAAGGATTAAAAAAAATAATGAGTTTAGTTTATCGTCACAGTTTTATGAACGAACGTTAAGAAGCCTAAAACCCTAGTTAAACCTTATCTAGGAGCAATTGACAAAAGTGAAGTATACAAACCCGATTTTGACTCGAGAGTGATAATTTGATTATTGGATGTTGTAGAGTAATCCTCATCATTTCCAAAAATGTATGGTTAAGATCATGGTGATATGTGGGCCCCACCTAAAAATAGCATTTTCTAGAGAAGAAGGTTTTAGGACAAGATGGTCCAAAGGAGTAACATGAAAAATTGATGTTGCATGATGTTTAGGAGTTTTTATTTATTTCCATGGAGGTTTTAGGGAATTTTCATATAGGTTCATGGTGTTTTGAGGTCCAAATAGGTTGATTGGCCAAAGGACAATTTTGGGGTCTCAAATGGTAGGGTCTAGTAAAATGGTCATAACTTGAGCTACAGGCGGAGTTTTGAGATTATTAAAGTTGTTTGGAAAATTATATTCATATATTTTTTCATTTATATAATAATTTTATCATGATGAGGTCATTTGACAAGGTTTATAGGGCATTGTTTGAGCAAGAATAGTTTTGGCAGTTCAAGACAACATCTGTTTTGGTGGAATCTTGAAGTTTGTTAAAGAATAAGATGGATTGGTTGATTCTTCATATCACCTATAATATGAAGAGGGATTAATTGGGCATCCAATGAATCTATTTGGAGGTATTGAGTGTATGTATAAATGATTTTATGAGCTAACCTTTGGAAACAATTATTTTGGTGGGTTGATATGGTACATGAAAATGTTGTTGTGGATTGAAGTGAAGAATTTTTCATGACTTATAACTTACTCATAAGTGTTATAATGGATCTGCCATTTATTTTTAGTGGTCACATGTCATGTGTTTGTCCATTATAAGTTAATTGGTGGCACTATGAAGTTTATAGGATCTTTGAAGGGTGCAAGAAACAAAAAATTTGAGAAATACAAAGTGCATTGGGCCCATTAAAAGAAATAATTTATCTGGTTGATATTAATTGTAACCATGTATGAATTTTAAATGTTAATTTAAACATGTGTGGTGATTTATGGGTTATGAACAAGGCTGGTTTTGAAGTAAGGGCATTTTTATCTTTGTGCCCATGGGGTATTGAGCCAAAATTGGCACATAAAATGATGGTTTAAGCTAGGTCAGCCTACTTGGGTCACTTGTAACTATTATTATTTTAATATATAAATTTTATATGATTCATGGGTCGAGCCAAATGAGGGAAAATGTTTGAGTTTGAATTTGAGCCTTGGAGAGGCTATAAAAGTAAAGATATGAGTTTATTGTTTATAGCTTTTGAAACCCATTTTTATATTCTTTTGAAGAACCCTTTTAATACAAATAAAAATTTCTGGTACTATCCCAAAACACTTGGAATATAATTCTAGGACAGCTTTGTTGGTTGAGTTTTCATGATGAGAATTTCAGCAAGTGCAAAGTTGGTGTTGTTTCCTTAAGAGCGAGTTGGAGAAGGAGGAAAAATTGGGTGCTTGAGTTTGGATGTTATATTCATATAATTTCGATGTTACTTTTAGGTTTCTAAGGATTTTTCATATCTGATATTGAATTTTTAAGACATTCTCATAGTTGTATTTCTTCATATGTATTCATGAGACATTGATTGTCTTGAGAGCACTTTATTATATCTTGTGGATCATTGTTGAAGACACTATGCTTAGTGATATGATTTGATAATATATATGAGTGTGTGGATATGATTTTATTATCAATATATGTGTCTTTTAGATCATATTATGTTATTTTCATTGATTTTAATTCATTGAAAATGTTGTATGCTTTGATGTGTTGTATATGAGCATGTGTGGTTAGGGTTTGAAGCATAAGTGTGGAAAATGTTTTATTGGGGACTGATTTACACCTCCCTTAGTCCTTTTACCTCCAAAAATTGGTATAAGAGAAGACCCTTGGAAGTATCCTAACAAGCTAGAGGGAGATCTTTGGTGACAAGATGACACCTGCAGATTTGGAGACAATTCAGATTAATACCTTCATGATAAGGAAATGGGTAGGTGAGCATGGTGACCATATTTACAAGATGTATAGATCTCATGATGAAATATTCAATTTGTTAAAAATAAACTTGAGGATTCCTAAGCTGAGTTGAAGATATAGATAGAATATTATCCGAAATATGATACTGAAAATGAAGACTGAAGAAGGAGTTATCCACCATGATAAGTAAGTTATTATCCTTCCAAGAGAGCTCAGAAAATATAAGTAAGATGCTAGGAAATAAAAATATCTATGGTGATAGGATAGGCCTAGGCTTCAATGAGGATTCATCTAAGAAGAATGAAGAAGAATCAAGTGAGGAAGAGAGATCAAGATTTCCACCTCCTAGAAGATCACCTATCAGGCATCCAAGTGCATATAGGTATGGTGTCTTTCATGGTAATTGTTACAAATGTGGTGCTTATGGACATAGGGATAGTTTTTGTAGTCCTAAGGTTGAAAATAAGGATGATGGAAAAGGAAAGGAACATTGTGAAGAGAAGAAGGAAGAAGAATGTCAAGACAATAAGGAGAAAAAGGTAGGTCAAAGATATGGAGCTAAATGCTATCATTGCCAAGAAAAGGGACATCTTGCAAAATATTGCAAAAATGATCCATCAAACACAAAGAGGTATGTAAGCACATTCAAGGGGTATTGTTATGCTTGCAATGGATATGGTCATAGGGCTTATGAGTGCAAAGGAAGGAAAGTGGAATGTTTTAGGTGCCATAAGATAGGGCACATTGCAAGGTTTTGTAATGTAAGTTAATTGAAGAAAGAGTCACAAAAACCTAAGCCACAAGCTCAAACATACAAAAGGAAGGATGAGACTAGTCAAAGTGCTAAAGAAGACTCCAAGGATGTGACTGAGCTAAAGGAGGGATCTGCTACAACAAATGAGAAATTAGATAAAGAGGAGACAATCAAGGTCCAAGAAGAGGGCTTGATACCTACTTAGGTCTCTCATCAAGCTCCTCCATGGTGACATATGCCTCTATTAGGCTTCGCGTAATTAAAAGAAAAATCCCAAATGCATACAACTTAGAATCTTTGGAATCTAGGGGTCACTACGCGTGTGAAGAACAAGATTACCATCACCAACGATAAGGGGCAGCTGAGTAAAGAGGAGATCAAGAAATTGGTGCAGGATGGTGAAGTTCAATGAATTATTTCCTCCCAAGACTATTTCCAGGTACAAATCTCGGATCCTAAAGATGTTCTGAAGGTAAGCTACTGAAATTGAAGATCTTGAAAGAAAATAGTTAATTTTGCAGGTTTTGGGCGTGGATATCAAAGAAGCGCTCAAGTTTAGTGAGTTGATGTCCACTTTAGTCACATGATGTCCCACATTTTCTTTGATTAAACTACTTTGTTATTAGCATTCACTGAATCACTCCTCTATCCCATTTGGTGTTTTTTTTTTTCATTGGACTTTTTAAATACTCTTATATGGGATATTTGTTTATAAAACACTATACATTACATTATTTATTATTGTGTGTTTATTATAATAATGACTATTCAAAAATGTATTCATATTTTCAAAAAAAAACTATTTTTGATAATAATGACAAGGTAAATGTACCTATGGAGCCCAACAGCTTGGGTTAAGAGTTTGTTGTAGCGACTTTTCTCTATTGGGCAACACCAACGATTGGGTATGTTGCTACCATTGGTTCCTGTGTGCTAATGGGGATCACTCTAATGGCAGGTAGAGTTCTTTCTGCTCTGCAACTTTCAGGATACTTCAGACCCCTATCTATAATCTCCTAGAATTAGTTTCTATGCTTGCTCAAACAAAGGTGTCGCTGGACAGAATTTCCACATTTTTACACGAAGATGATTCAATCCAATGCAATAGAAAATATACCAGAGGGTTATTCAACTGACATTGCAATTGAGATTAAAGATGCAGAGTTTTCATGGGATCATCTTTCAAAAAGATCAACATTAAGAGGGATAAATTTGCATCTAACACAAGGAATGAAAGTTGCAATCTGTGGGTCGGTCAGTTCAGGAAAATTCAGCCTTTTTACTAGTATTTTGGGTGAAATACCCAAGCTAGCAGGGATTGTGAAGATCAGAGGTACTAAAGCTTATGTTCCACACACTCTATGGATTCAAACTGAAAAAATTGAAGATAACATCCTTTTCGGAAAAATGATGGATAGAAGCAAGTATGAAAATGTTCTCGAAGCCTGTGCTTTGAATAAGGACTTGCAATTGTTTTCTCATGGGGATCAGACAAAGATTAGAGAAAGGGGAATCAATTTAAGTGGTGGACAAAAGAAAAGAATACAACTTGCTCGTTCTATTTACCGAGATGCAGATATATATCTTCTTGATGACCCTTTTAGTGTCGTGAATGCACATACAGGAGCTCAGCTCTTTAATGTAAGATTTTCACTGGCTCCAATTAGAATTGAATGTTTTTTACAATAGATTGTGATTAATGTTATTCCTTGAACTTAAAAACTAAATGTGTCTTATCAATTGACCATCTAATATCACAAGAGTGTTTGCACGGAATTTTGAAGTCGAAGACAATTGTGTATGCTACACACCTAATGGAGTTCTTACTCGTATCAGATCTTATACTGGTAAACTTGCTCTATGTGCTTACAAATTCAAGGTTTCATCTTTTATTTTTTTCTATTGGCTCAAGTATTTGAAGTATATATTGCCTAATAAATTATCCCTCACAATTATTATCAATATGGAATCAACCCAATTACAACCTAATCATGTATTTTATGTTAAATTATTGGCTTCCATAAGTAATTACTCCTCAATTATTACCAATGTGGAATTAACCCAACTACAACCCAAGCAATGTATTTTATGTTAAATTGATGGCTTCCACGAGTAATTACGTCGAAGGTGTCCCCTATGGGAAAGGGCCTTGCGGTCATTCACGTGACTGTGTCAAATTTGATAGTTGTTTGGACGTTTTTTCAGTGCAATTTAATTTGATGCTTGTTTTGATGGTTTTGAGGCACATTTTGTTTTATTTCCTATTTTTAGTGATACAAATCGGGAGCCCTGCAGTGGGAAAGTTTGGAGATAGCGCCAATCGGTGTACTCATAGGAAAACCAGTCACATGATTTTTTGAATAGATCTTTTGTTGCCTTGTGGTTTTATTCTCACTGCTTACCTTGGATTAGTTGTTGTCTTTGTTGTTAACGACCCATCATGTTGAATCTATCAAACCCTTAAAGGTGCCCCATTCTTAATGCAACCAATTTGTTCATATAGTGTTTTCAGGCATCTTTACAGTTAGTTTGAGGGAAAACTATGTTAATATTTTGTGATTTTTCTGTTACATATTTATAAAGAAAAGCAAGAACATAATAACCTAAGCTACTCATAGACTTAAGAAATCCCATTTACAATTGTGCTCCAATTAGCCATCATATTGGAAACCACCCAATATTCAGTGCATGCCTCTCTCACACTTTCTGATTAGGCTTATCAATAAGATTGTAGCTTAGTGTGCTTGAGTTCATGACTATATATTAAACTTTCAAATCCCATGTCAACATAACATACTGCCATTTAAGATTATTGTTAAAATAAGGTATTCTGAGCCCAAAACAGACAAGTAAATTCCCAAGCAACATGTACTCCATCCAATATTGAGTTTTGCTTTTTGCTTTAATTTGGGATGTATCAATCCCAAAACAGGGGCTCATCATCTTAAAAAGCAACAAAAAAGCATCATTTTATCTTAAAAAGCAAAAAAAAAGCATCATTTTATTTACCAAATAAAATCATTACTGCATCTGCATTAGTCATGTAGTGCTCAATAGTTTCCATGCACAAGTGCAAGGAGACAAGGGTTCAATATAAAAGCATCAGTTCAGTAAATTTCTTTTGCAGATAGATGTATCTACGTTAAAAGGAGGAGGGAGGTAATCACTAGACTTTGCATGTGATGGTACTTGAACAATAAAAAGAAATAACTTCAATCAGCCATATCAAATGTCAAATGAAAGGTCAAAGGATTTGAACGGTTCAAGAAGAGGCCAGAAGGACCTACCAAAAGCAGTAAAAACATTGAAATACACCCCATAGGAAAAAAAAAGAATATCAAACATGTTTATATTGCAGAAGGAACTTGGAGCAGTAGACTTTTGGTACAGGTAATAAAATCTACTTTTTTATTTGTTCCAAACTACATAGCTAATATTTATGTTCCCTCATCTCGCACGTATGAATGACAACATAGAGGCTCCACACATGTCCACAGTTTATTATGGCTTGAGAACACCCCTAAAGTTGATGCAATGGACTGGGAGGATACAACAGTTATTGAGGTGAAAAACAATACTTTAATAAGTTTGTGTCTACCTGGAACCCCCTCCCGGCTTGCAACCGCTTGGATTTTGTTCACAAGTCACTCTAGACGACCCTTGTTTGCTAGATACAACACAAATTCTATCATCCTCCCCACATGTGTACCTTGAAGAACTACTTAATTGTGTTCAACGCCACACTAAATGTTCAAAGCAAACATGCTTGCATAAAAAAATCACAGTTGTAGTGCAGGTACAATGCCCCCTGGCCCATGCAACCTACTTCATCCTTGCTCATTGAAAGTGATGGGAAAATTAAGTACCTCCCTTCGAGAAATGATGATAGATTGAACATCCACAATCAAACTATGATATCCATATGGAGAGCAAATGTCGATTGCCAACCGATACTTTCCCGCCATGCAGTTCTTAAGTATATTGCAAAATATGCTTCAAAAGTAGAGCAACATTCAGAAACCTATCACCAAATGCTATCCATATTTTCAAGAGATGTTGACGTGATTCTCCATCACATATTGCAATCTGCAAAATGCTCACAAAAAGTGTTGTTGAACATGACATAAGTGCACAAAAAACATGCCACATGCTACAAAAATTACCACTTGTTATGTGCAACTGTCATTTGTATCATTAAATGTTGGAAAAAAATCTTGAGATGTGTTGTTGAAAGTGACATCGATGTACAAGAAACAACCACTTTCTTGGATGCATATAGAGTTCACCTTGCAACCATGGAACACCTACCTCTTATTCAGGTTGCTCGAGATTGGAGCTACAACAAGAACCGTAAAGGTGATAAATGGAAACTGTGATCAAGTCAAGTAATTGTTTGGGTCCACCCAAGATTTGTGGATGTCCTAGCTCAAGATTCAACGTCCTATGACCTTTTATATTGGTCATAACTCCTTTTATACAAGCCTTTCAAAAATATTGCCTCCAAATTTGGCTCAACCCCACATGACATCAATGGCACTTGGGACTGTTCAAGCACAACTACAGACCATGGCATGTTTTACGCACTACCGTAGACACATGACATGCTATAGATGTTAGTTCGACTCTGAGGTCGAATGCAGTATTCAACATGAACCATTGCATGAATGACAGGTCTTTGCACAATTTTTTTAGGAAAAACACAGTCTTGACAGTCTTGAAATGTTGGGGAAATGAGATTTTGACATACACAATAATTGGAACATACCTGACGTTCCACCTGATTTGCAGATAATTGGTTCATCATTCATCGAGAGAGAAAAGTCAAACATAATTAACACCAGCATATAGGCCACACCACCATCTTCCACACTACCTTTGTCTTCATAACAACAACTAGCTCTTGATACCATACTACACCATTTAGCAAACAAATCCCTTCTACCTCCACTAAGATTGATAATTCAAGGAACAACTAGACAGAAAATAATTTCTGATAAATAAAATATGAAATTCATTCACAATAACATCAACCACATCTCCCTCACCTCTCCTTCTATTCGCCCCTCCGGTGTTTCAACATTCAACATCTCTCGCATCCACAATCTAGGCAGGCCTCCACATTGTAAATTTTTGGGTTGACATAGGCCTCGTAAATGGTTCTATAGGAAAAATCACCGACAATGTCTACGACGCATCAATGCCACCACCAACATTACCTTTATTTGTTGTTGTCAAATTTGATTGATACAACGACCCATGTTGGGATCCCTCCAACCCATTACATATTCCCATACCCCTATTTCGAGAGGGAATCAAAGACAATTTCTGATTAAAATGGCCTGGGGATTAACTATCCACAAGTCCTAGGGACTTACTTTGCATAGAGCAATTGTTGACATTGGAACCACTAAAAGCCAAGGTTTGACATTCACACCTTTCTCCAGAGTTCCCTCGCTTGCAAATTTTGGATTTCACCTCCTTTTTCATTCAAAAGGTACTCAAAAATGGCGTGCGTAACAACACTTGGAGCAAGAAGAAAGGAGGAGTCAAGACTACTATCACTCAACCCGTCAGTAAATACTACCCTCTACTTTGATAGCACCTCCACTACTACTTTACTCAACACTTCTTGTATCCAAAGCGGCAGTGTCGTTCAAGGGGTATAAAATGTATTCATGTTTAGTGAAAATAAAATTGCCCACAAAAGGATACCATTCATGATATAAAATTTGCAAATGTACAAAGGTCTTCATGTATACATGTTTAGTTCAAATGTCGTGATATAAGATTTGCAATTGTACATGTATGAATTTGTAACAAATTTAAATGTACACATAAACAAATCAATGTAATGTTTCATCTATATTCCTACACTACCACTATCAATCCCACCCGTTATCGACTATACAAAAAGGTTTTTTCAACAAAAGACCAACCAAACAACTGATGCAACACTAGCATAATTTCCCTGAAATAATTACAAACCACATCAACTATAAAATAATTAACTATAAAAAAATATCAAATGTATTCATGCCTACAAAACCGTACACATTCATGAAATTGCAAAAAAATGGCCACAAAAGGCTACCACTCATGATATAAAATCTGCACATGTACGAAAGTCTTCATGTAACATGTTTAGTACAAATAAAATTGACAAAGCAAAGCTCATGATATGAGATTTGCAAATGTATATGTACTAATTTGTAACAAGTTTGAAATGTAGAGATGAAACCTTTAAATGAAGTGGTTCATCCATATTCCTACACTTAACAAATTCAATCACACCCATTATCAACATCAACACAAGTAATAACTATCCCTCTAAATCAAATAACATCTACTGCTTACGACGTTCACATTGCATTGTAAACATGTGATTCAATTAATATTATATAAAATGTTGTGTTTAGATTGGTGAGTAAGCTTCAACTAACTTGACTCTTTCTCAAGCCTCCTAAATCCAAAATTTACTTTGTTTTGCACATTTTCATCTCAAAAAAATAATATTGTTTTTTACTGTATTTGGGGTGGTGTTTGTCTTAATTTTCGACGTGACATTTATGGAAACAACTTGGCAAATAAAATAAAATAAAAAAATATTGACGATAAATTATAAGGATAATTGCATTTTGCAGGTTCTACGATGTTGACATTAATATGTATGTTTTGATATATTTTTTTATGATGAGTTTGTTAGGACGATTTGGCATATATTTTCCTTTGTGTTTGTAGGGAGAGGACCCCATAACCATGTACCCTAACTTTAGGGGCATGTAGATATATGTAGGGGTCTCAAACATAAAAAAATTATATTATCATATAGCGTATCATCATGCCACATCGTATTTTCGTTTCACGTGTTTATTTGGAGGAAAAAGTAGTTTTCCTGAATTGATTTAAAATGAAAAATAATAATATAAAGCATTCGAAAGAGGTACCAATGACCAAGCGCCCTTTGTGTCACATTGTCATTGGCTCTTAAAAAGTGTCATTAATCAAATAGTGAACAACTATTAGTCATTTTTTTAACAACCAATAGTGAAAATCAATGTACAATTATTGGTACCTACACAATTATGGGGTCCTCTCCCTAGTGGATAGAAACCAAAGTGGATGGACATGAAAAAAGTTACAAGTGTATGATGTTTTGTCCCTAAAAAATAATTTAAAAACACTAAATTTTGTATGGTTTAATAATTAATTGCCCATTTGTTTTGTGCAAATGTGATATATTTTTTAAATAACTCCATGCGCCTGACCAACTTCAACTTATTTACCACCTGCATTATTTAAATAAATATGTTTTGAAAGCTCTCAAAAGATGCTCATTTGAATTCGCGTAAAATATAGAGTTGGCATCGAACATTATTTCTTATCCAACTTTTATGGTTGAATTTGTGACGCATGGGACAAAATTTATATTACACCACATTATTTTATGGACTCCAAAACGTGTCAATCAAACAAAGCCCAAAGGTGACCACATTGAAGTTATTACTTTACTCATTCGCCGTGTAATTATTAATCACGCCGACTTGCCTCAATGGTCAAAATACATTTTATAAAAACAAAATACTTTGGCCTCAAATATTGTGATCACTTTTAATTAAAACCATGTTGATAACCACCCTAAATGAGTGGATAAATACTTTTATTTAATATTAATTCTCATTTAGAGGTCCTCCATGATGTGTTTAAAGGCGTGGCACATTTCAAATAGTTAAAATTCATAGTGGTATCCATGTGGTCACAATTTCAAGGTGATTAATGAAATGAAATGAAAGATTTTATTGACGTCCATGAGATTGTAAGAGTCTTCATGGGACCACGAAACAATTATTTTAATCAGATTTCAGACTCCTTTCAATATCCGCTCTTTGTGAATCTTGAGGATGAAGCCTGTTGTCGCTTGAAGCTTTGTTCCTTCGAAGAGTTCCTCTAGTTTGTCCACCCTCAGGTTGTTTTCATACTGGATACGGATATCATCATATGCTGAACACTCCATGACAAAATTCCATTAAGTCTCGACTTCTCCTTTATGCAATAGAAGATTTGACAAATTCTCCTTTCCCAATCTTCCTTTGGGATAGTCCATCTACCAGTTTCACATCGAAGATGATGCAATCCGGTTCTTAACTGCGCCACTAGAATCCTTGCTTTACCCTTGATAGCTGCCCCTAGATAAGATTTTTCATCATGTGCGTATCTAATTAATGTTCCCAGATAAATGGGATTGAATTCTCTGATATAATGTGATTTCTTTCAACCAATATGACCCATACACATGGTAGTCCCAAACTTTTCTATCACATAATTTTTTATTTCCCTATTGGTGTTAGGACACTCTTGCATGTTGATGCCCCATTTGTTCATCCATTTAGTATTCTGATTCATCCAGGTTTTCTTTCTGCGTTCCAAAGTGTCATCTACAACTATTTTGGGCCAGCGAAGGTTGTCCATGTTTTCAACTTTTTTCAGATAGCTTATCATCCGAGATATTGCCGAAGCTTCCAACGAGAAAGAACCCGCTTCAGCCAACAAGATCTCATAAGGAACAGTTGATTTGACTTTAAGGGAGCTTGTGATTAGATGTTTTTGGATTCTTTCTATCTGTCTCCACCCGTGATTTGACATGCTACTTCCCCAAACTTCGCAGCCATATAGAACAACCGGAGTGACCAACAATCCAAAAAGGGTTTTCTTAGTTTTCCAGTCCCAAAGTTCAGCTTTCCTGCACCTGTTTTGAAGTAGGAAAGATGCTTTCCAACCTCCCTGTATCCTTTTTGCTTTACAAGTCTCCCAGCTAAGTTTGTGGTGAAAGTCAATCCCAAGATATTTGTATTCAGTGACTATTTCTAAAGGGCTCCCCTCAAAAAGGAAGATGTTTTGTCTCTCTTTCCTTTTCAAGGTGAAAATCATGATTTTTGTTTTGCTGGTGTTCACTTGCATCCCAACTTCTTGGCAGAAGATCTCTAGCACTTTTAACTGTTCCCTCAAACCTTGGGCTGTTTTTGAAATTAGGATAAGGTCGTCAGCATATAGAAGTAACTTCACCACGTAACTTGCTAACTGAATACCTCCTCCCTCAGTTTTGTTTAACCAATCTTCAAGCTTGTCAATGTATAACCCAAATAATGTGGCGGAAAGAGGGCAACCTTGCTTGACACCGATGTTGCTGCCGAAACATTCGGACATACCTTCTCTGGTTCTAATTTTAGCTCGACTGACTCATCATACAATTTATGAACTGCTGCTCTAAACTCATATGGAATCCCAAGCTCCTCCATCCTGTCCCAAAGTTTCTTTCTTGGGCACTGTGTCAAAAGCCTTCTTGAAATCAACAAAACAACAAAAAGCTTCTTCTCCTTGGGTGTCCCAAACCTTCTCAATCAAATGCCTAAGAGTGATACAATGATCAATTGTTGAGTGTTTAGGTCAAAACCCGCTTGCCCTTTTGCTCTTTTACCCTCTCTTTAACTGCTGATTCTCCATTATATCATGCCTCCAAAGAGTTTACCAAGAAGAGGGTTGATCATAATGGTGCGATAATTGGATGGATTATTAATATCACCACTTTTAAATAGAGGAATAACAATGCTAGTCATCCACTTTGGCATTTAAATCCATTCGATTGACATCATTGAATATTTTTCTATGTGTGGCGTGAGGGACCTCAAATATTTTAAAAATTCAGCCTACTGCACCATCGATGTCTTAGCTTTACCACTTGCTAGATTCTTTATGCCCTGCTTGATGTCTTCTGTCGAAAAAAGCTCAATCGAAGTCTCAATTATGGGAGGAATATCTTTTTGTTGAGGACGTTCATAAAGGGTCCTTTAAAAGCATATTCTAACCAATGTTCACACTTGTGTATTATTTTCTATGTATATTTTTCTTTTGTTGTAGCTCCTTCCAAAACCCTTTGGGGTTGTGTTTTCAAGAGAAATTCCATTTGTCCTCTCTTACCACACATAGCTTTCTTTTTTGTGTTGTACTCAAACTCTCATAGGTCTTTTTATTTTCTTTGTTCACCCCATTTTCTTTAAGACAGCTCTCTTGGCACCTTACACTCTTCAAATACCACGGGTTTTAACAAAAGTATTTGCTTCTTCTTTCTAGGCTTAGATCTCTCACAAACAATTAGATCCTTTTGGATTAAAGATATCAACAGATTACTAGGTATATAACCACTCGATCCCTTGGACATCGTGTTCTCTATATCTTTCCTCATTATATGTATTTATAAAATTGTTGCTTAAGGGCTGCAACAAATATTCCTTGATTTTCTTTATTAAGAATGATTTTTACCCTGTTTTTGAGATGCCTTTTCATGTCATGAAAATTCCTTTGTTTTTGACATGAAGATGGTCCCAAGATTTACCAAGAGAGGACTATGATCTGAATTTAATTCGATAGGACAATCTCCAATTTCAAACTCAAAAGCGTGGAGATAAAACTTTGAGAACAAATTATATTGAGTCTAGGTAAATACACTTTGCCCATTGTATGTTTTTTAAAAAAATATATTACTTGACATGAGGCCAGGCCCTCATGCCATTGCAAATGACCATGTGTTTGTATGGATATAACCTACATAGGCATAGAAAACTCCAAAATGTGACACCCCTCCACTACCGTCCCTAGATAATATTTCCCAAAGCTTGTTCTCTTCTTCTTTAATACAATGGATTGTCTTCACCTCCTTCTAAAATATATGGTCAACTGAAGGGATTGATTGTTGTAGTGATATAACTCCATGTCCTGCATTGAAATCACCCAATAAATTATTTCTCCGTATGTTTAAAATAGAAATGTCTTTTTTTTGAAGTGTATGGATCTTAAATAACGCTATCTAGCTTTCTTCTCTTATATTTTGAATCTTTCGGTAAAATAAGTAGCTTGGCAGTAGATCGAACATTATTTCTTGCCATCCATTTTCAGCCATATGGCATTTCTTATTTGGATCTTCTTTTCCAAATTTGACATTTTCGAGCCATATTTCCTTGATTAACACTATGATTACACCACATTATTTTCCTGGACTCATTCCGTTCATTCAAACAAAGCCCAATTATTTTTACTTCATTCGCCGTGTAATTATTAATCACGCTTTGACTTGACTCAACGTGTTACATTGCAGAAAAAAAATGATAATTGATCCTTTACCTACTTAAAACCATGTTGATAACCACCCCAAACCCGGTCCTAACTTCTCCATGGATATTAATATTGATTCTCATTTAGAAATTCCTCCATGCATGGCCCCTAATTCCTATTCTGTTTGATAAATGATCACAATTTCAAGGTGATTTAAAATGACATTACTTTGAAAATTGTATGATTTCAAAAACCATTCATTTTTTTACATTACGAGCAAAAGATAGACATCAATTTTTATTTTATTTGATTTGGGGGGGGAATGGAGGTTGTTTTAGTTTAAAGCATTTATGACCAACAAATATTTGTGTTGGAATCCCGAACCTCTTTTGGTAAGTAGGGTTTTCTATAGTTTTTGTTTGTTGTGGTTTGTGATGTTCAACCCCAAATAGACACTTTAGATCACTGGGTGTTTGGAGTTTAAAATTACACTTCATATTTTAAATAGTTTAAAAGTTGATTTTTTTTTTTTTATCAAAATTTAAAGTCGATCAATTGAGATGATGTAGTGTTAGTATGGATAACATTTTAGCATTAGTATGGTTTGATTGACTTTTATCATTGGTTTGATGACACATACCTTAAATTTTTATCAATACATATTTTTTGATTTAACGTGCTTGTGACTTAATATCCTTTTTATATGATCACATGTTAATGTAGTCTCTTTAGAGTTATGTGTGTATATGGTCTTCAATAGATGGTGGATTTGATTTGTTTGGGGGCTTTAAATTAGGTTAATCATCTTCCCTTACTTTGTTTATTGGATATTTTTGGATTCCACTCAATCGTGCCCACCTCGTTAATATGTGAGAGGCTTCTTTAAAAATATGATGTAAGACATGAATTCTCAAATTTGGCACCATCAAATTCGACGTCTAATGTAAAATGCCATGAAATATTTCTATTTCTTTCTTTGTTTGATTTGTCAAATTTATGTGCGGTTGAAGATGCATCCAATACACTATTGTGTTCTCGCATAACCCATGAAGATGAAAAACATTGTTGATATTGAAATTCTATGATGTTAATATTAGTTTGAAAAACCCTACCATAGAATTTGAGGTTCTACTTTAGAATTTCAACTCCATATAGTTTCATGTCCCATATTAGAAACAATTATGTTTAGTTTCATATCTCATATCTAAAAGACAAGTCTCATGAATAGCTACAACCCTCATGAAAAATGCATACAATTGACTAGATTAGAATAACCATACTCAAATTGGTTTCTTCGCAACATATTTTATAAAATATTCTTAGACTGTAACAATGGTATTTGTCTAATATGACCTTCATAAATCATCTACCATTTCTATCATTAAATATACACAAAAAAATTAGAAAATAGTATTTAATGAATCAATAGTTGTGTATTTTTTTTGAAAAATATAGAAGATAGAAACCCTGAATATAGTGATGAAAATGTTGGCTTTAGCACATTAATTGGAAAAAACTTACAAGATATAGAAAAATTGTTGGATTCCATCCCATATTTGTTGGTAGTTGAGAAAAAGTTAAATATGTCGTTTATAATTTACCTTTCATGTTTTTTCTTATCAAATTCAATACTGCGCTCGAGAGGCTTCCTTGGAGATTTATCCTAAAGAGAAAATTTTGAAGCCTTGTGCTAATGAATTTGTAGCTACCCAGTGTCAAATGCTCTCAAAAGTTGCCTCTTCTTTCCTTGTTGGATTAAAAAAGTGCATGATCCCGAAGATGAGTCTCAAGGTATGTCGTTTCATCGCATAGCCCAAGAAGTCGAAAAAACATTCATCTTATGGAAATTATAGGCATGAAAATTAGGACAATGTATCCTTAATACCAATTGCATTAAACTTTTTCAGTATACAATTTAATTGATATTTTACTATTGGTTTGTTGAAACATACATTAATTTTTTACCAATACACTTCTTTTAATTTAATGTGCTTGTGACTTAATCTTCTATTTATATGTTTACACATTTATGCATCTCTTGAGGGTTATGTCTATATGTGGTCCTTGATAGATGGTGGAGGGAGTTGAGTTGTGGGAGGCTTTCAAATGGGTTGATCATCTCCCTTAAGGGTAAGTGCACGAAGTTGGGGGGCCAAAAAGTGGACAAAAACCTGAAAATAGATGAAATGCGTACGCGTTTTAATTTGTTTGACTCGGTAATCATCGAACATATAACGTGTACACATTTCAAATAAGTCAAAACGCATATGCATTATAACGCATACACATTTTGTGTAGTATGGACCATGCATATGTGTTTTGGTGGTTTATACTTACAAAAATAAATGTATAAAGTATAAGATTTCTTTTATTATTTCTTATACTTTAAATTTATTTTAGTAAATATAAGAAATTAGGGTCACTCTGCACCTTATGGAAGTGGTCTCGTAGCTCCAACAATTATAATCTAGAAGATAGTTTTTCAAAATCTAATTTGGTTAGTACTTACTCATTTTCAGGATTTCAACAAACGACCTAAAACTTTCAGGGCATATATATTGTAGTCGGTCTTTGTTTAAGAAAAACATATAGTCATTTTTTAGGTTTTTGACCTTCTAAAATGGATTTTGGCCCTACCACTACTTGAATTGGTACTAATTTTTAAATTTGGTCCATAATTCACTTTAGTGACCATGAATTAACTCTATGATGTTTGTCTACTTCTTACTAAAAAGAGATCCTCACTTTGTAGATAGAGGATTGTTCCCTGAATGGGATTCTTGTCCTATGGCCAAAATGAGGTGATTGTAATGTGCCTCCTCCTTAAGGTGTGATAACACTACTAGGTGTTGAATGAGTTATTACGAATAGTACCAAGTGAATTGCATCAAGTGAACTCAAATGATTGCTCATTCTTAGAAACATGGTGCTCCATATAAAGATCATCCCCTCACCTTTCCTAGCTCTAAAAGCATCCTTTCATGGAATCAAATTCATGATTCTCATACATGCTTTTGCTCATATGTCTCTTATGGAGACAAATGATGCCTTAATACTTCACAAATAATGGTCCTTGATAACTCGGTGACATGACTAGCTCATTTTAGCTTGTTCTGAAGGGTGTTCAATTAACTACAAAATGGCCAAAAATGCCTTTTTAGGCCTTCAAAGGAAGTAGTCTCATCAAAAACTAAATGAGTCGATCGATCACCTTAAACACTATTCCCTACACACTGAAACATGTTGAATGATCTTTTAGGACTTTCCTTTGGGTGAGGGTTTATGATTTAGGGTTTAGGGTTTAGGGCTTTAGGGTTTAGGGTTTAGGGCTTAGGTTTAGGGTTTAGGGCTTTAGGGTTTATGGTATACTTTAGGGTTTAGGGCTCAGTTTAACGTTTAGGTTTAGGATTTAGGGTTTATGACTTAGGGTTTATGACTTAGGGTTTAGGAGTTAGGGTTTAGGTTTAAGGGTCGGGGTTTAGGGTAAAGGGTTTAGGGTTTAGGGTTTAAGGGTTTAGGTTTAGAGTTTAGGTTTTAGGGTTAGGGTTTAGGTTTAGAGTTCGGGTTAGGGTTTAGGGTTTAGGATTTAGTGCTTGGGGTTTAGAGTTTAGGGTTTAGGGGTCAGGGTTTAGGGTTTATGATTTAGTTTTTAGGTTTAGGGTTTAGGGACCTTTAGGATTTAACATTTAGGCCTTAAGGTTTAGGGTTTATGGTTTAGGGCTAAGTGTTTAGGGTTTAGGGGTTAGGGTGCATGGTTTAAGGTTTACGACTTAGGGTTCGGGGTTTAGAGTTACAGGTTTAAGGTTTAAGGGCTAGTTACGGGTTTAAGGTTTAGGGGTTAGAGATTAGGGCTTAGATGGGGTTTAGGGCTCGGGGTTTACGGATCAAGGATTAGGGTGTAGGGTTCAAGGCTTAAGGTTTAGGGTTTATGGTTTAGGGATTAGGGATTAGGGTTCGTGGTTCATGGTTTAGGCTTAAGGGCTTCGGGGTTAAGAGTTACTCGGTTTAAGGTTTGGGGTTAGAGCTCGGGCTCTAGATTTAGTATTTAGGGTTTAGGGCTTAAGGCTGGGTTTAGGGTTTAGGGTCAAGTGTTTAGGGTTATGGGTTTAGGGTTTAGGTTTTAGGTTTAGTATTTAATGTTTAGGTTTAGGATTTAGGTATTTTGGTTTTAGGGTTTAGGGTTTAGGCCTCTTGGTTCGAGGGTTAAGGGTTCATCAAATTTGTAGGTAGAACATTCAAAGAGAGTCATCAAAATTTGATGTTTTTCATCTATTGATATTTTGAAGGAGGGAAATGTCATATTCCTGACTATCCAATACTTCCAAAGACCCATCTAGTCATCAATCCTTGGATGTACATGGAGACACTGTTACTTGGCTTCCATTTATAATGATAGAGATATTTGTAAATTCGTGTTATGACCTCTAAATCTATATGAATTTCAAGTTGCTTGGAAATCACATCACACCCTTCACTAGGATTGATGACTACCCCTATCTTTTTGTTCAGGGGATTTTGAAAACATCCATGGGTTTATCATATAAGGAATTATCAATGAATGGAATGTCACTAAGTCGTAGGCTAGGTAACTCCCATTTAGAACTAAATAAGAAAGATTTACTAGGCGATTGATAACCCCTTAGTGTTCTTAGTCATTCCCCTATTTCTATGCTTATTTTTAACACTTTAGGAAGTTCAGTCAAATTTATTATCCATTCCAGTAGAACACTTGAACTTTATCTTTCTCTAGAGGAGAGGATACTACAAGAAATTCAATTATGATCCTACACCTCTACATTGATATATTCTCTATGTTTCTTTTGTTTCCTTTAAGATTAATTTTTTGTTGTGATGGTTATTTTTTCCATCTTCTAATGGGTCATCCTAGCTTGCATAATACCATACATGGAAATATGAGAAATGTGAAATTTGTTTCAGAGTGTGAATAAATTTACATTCAAGAGCGCAAGTATATGTGGGGAGAAACAAGTTTGGAAGAGATGTGTAATATATGCATTACAAGGCACAAGGTAGATGTCATATCCATTTAGTTACTTGTCCCACCTCTCATAAACAAGGTAGTTCTATAAGAAGACTCAATGATGGTTCTAGGAACAAGACTAGGAAATATTGATGAAATATGGTTTGGGGTTTAGGGTTTAGGGTTTAGGGCTCACGGTTCAAGGTTTAGGTTTAAGGTTTAGGGTTAGGTTTATGGTTTAGGTTTAGTTTGGGTTTAGGGTTTAGGTTTAGGTTTAGGGTTTAGGTTTAGGTTTATGGTTAGGGTTTAGGGATTGAGGTTAAGGATTTAGGTTTAGGGTTTAGGGTTTATGGTTTAAGGTTAAGGATTTAGGGTTTTAAGGATTCAGGGTTTATGGTTTAGGATTTAATGTTTAGGAATTAAGGTTTAGGTTTTATGGTTTAGGGGTTTAGGATTTATTGTTTAGGGATTAGGGTTTAGGTTTTAGGTTTAGGGCTTAGGGTTTAGGGTTTAGTGGGTTTATGTTTTAGGGGTTCGGGGATTAGGGTGTAGGTCTTCAGGTTTAGGGTTTAGATTTTAGGGCTTAGTGTTTAAGGTTTAGGGTTTAGGGTTTAGGTTTAGGGTTTAGGGTCAGGGTTTAGTTTTTATGGTTCGGGGTTTAGGGTTTAACATTTAGAGCTCATGGTTCATGGTTTAGGGGTTTAGGGTTTAGGGTCTAGGGATCATGGTTAAAGGTTTAGGGTTTAGGGCTCAAGGTTTATAGTTTAGTGTTTAGGTTTATGGCCTATGGTTTAGGGTTTTGATTGTAGAAGTTAAATGCTAAAAGATTTAGGTTGAATGCTAAAATCTGAAAAATTACCTATGTAATGACCAGATTATACTTTAAAAAACTATCTCCTAAACCATGACTCATGGAGCTGTGAGACTAATTCCATAAGGTGCAGAGTGACCCTAATTTCTTATATTTACATATTATTATTATTTATATTTTATTATTTCTTATACTTAAACATTTATTTATGTAAATAGAAGCATGTCAAAAGCATACATAATGTTTATACTACACAGAACATAATGCGTACGTGTTATGTAACATGTACGCATTTTGCATTTTCTCTTTTCCCAAGCCATGCCTTAAGGCTTGGGATCTAGTTTGGATCCCCAAGCCTAAGGCATGGACCTGCACAAACACAACAAACAACGTGTTTTTACAAGAAAATGTAAAAATGCCACTTCCTCTATGATAAATCAAAATAAAACAATCGATCCATTTTAAAAAAATTATACCACAACGTAGAGCAGAGTCTCTTCTTTCTAAAAATATAATTTTTCAAATTTTTTTGACTAATATAAGGTTTCCATATTATTTATTTTCTAACTATGCCTTTTATAGCTATTTTTTGAAGTGTAAATATGTCTATCTTTCATGGTGTATCTTTTTTTTGGGTGATCAAAATTTTAAAAAAATTATACTAGCCCAAACTAGGCATAATTCTATACATATTAAAAAAAAAAATCTAATTTTGATATTTTTGAGAGGTAGTTAGGGGGGGCGATGGGTGAGCTCCGTTATTTTTCAAAACATAAAATTTTTGTACTAGAAAAATCATAAATAAAAAAATATTCTCTCAAAATATAAAAAAATGGAGCCCAAACTACATGCTCCTAGCTATCTTTCTACCAAAGGGTTTTCAAAAATACTAAATGGTGCTAAAAAAATGGTGGGGGCACGAAAGTCACTATATTATGTTTTTTAACAAAAACAAGAGCATCTGTTGGTATTTTAGTTGTTTGTCCACTTAAACTTATCCGTTTTCAATAAAATTTAGTAGCTTAGAAACTAGACTCAAAATGCTACGATTCATATTTCTACAACATCTTCCAATTTTGAGTGTAACTATTTCAAAAAAATTGTACAAGTTGAAGTTTTTTTCTTCAGAAAAATGCGTCCACTTAAGACCCCCTTTTGGCCCCCCAACTTGGTGCACTTACCCTTAACTTATTATGTTCTATTCCTTTTGACTCCACTCATATTGTGTGCACCTCGTTTTGAATTTGTGGGACTTCATTAGAAACATAATGTAGGATGCAAATTCTCAAATCTCATGAATAGCCCACAACCCTCATGAAAAATCCATACAATTCATAATATTATAATAATCATATTCAAGTTAGTTTTTTTGTAGGATATATTATAGATTTTCCTTAGACTATAACAATGATATTTTTCGACTATAACATCCATGTTCCTAAAATCAACTACCCTCCCTATCATTAAATATATATTATATTTGAAAATAACATTTAATAAATTGATGATTAGTGCATTCAATTTAGATAAATATTTAAGATAAAAACCTTGACATTAGTGGAGAAATCCATGTCTTAGATTGAGAAACAAGAAAATAATAAGAGTGTCATGTCGTGTGTTCAAACCTTGATGATAAAATTGCAAGTAGCGACAAAGTCGATGATAACATAGTGGACATGCAAACCTTGTAAGATAAATAAAATATGTATATAATTTATTAGAAAATTATAATTAATGAATCAACAATTATATTTATTTTTGATAAATTCCTAACAGTATTTATGAGAATTTACCCTAAAACTTGGTCATCTCTCAACTTCTTTCACCCGTCCATACTACAAAGTCCCATAATGCCAAAATTTCAAAACAATAGGCATAAGATTATACACATGAAAATGCTTCAAATTTAATGAATTTTAAACTTTTGAGGAGGTGATGTTAAATACAAATCCAAAAGGGAAAACCTTGTGGTTAATATTATTTTTCTTGGGAAAGCACAAAGAATGATAATGGTCTATAAAGATGAGGCAAAACCACCCGACCTACCATATTTTGTGTTAGTCAAATTCAATTTACAAGGTAAGAATACAACACACTAATTAATTAATCATTTATTGAACACTGAAAATGCACTACAAGATATTAACTTCAAATTCATTTACCATATATATATCAAACCTTTTTACCATACATAACTATGAATCAAATTGAACCTATGATTAAATGCACATTTCCTAAGATATCCCTAAAACTAGCATCTCATACATATTAGAAAATTTCAAATATAAATTTTCTGTAACATGAGACTACATTATACATATATTCATTTTACAATGACCTATATAAATTACAATAATAAATAATGAATTACACATTGCCTTTTCGCCATCATTCTTGCATCCTACAAAACCATGTGAGCATGAAATCGGAAATAAATTGCTGGCATGGAATCCACCCTAATCTAACATAATTAATGTATTTAGTTTCTCGATTACATGTAATAATAATTATAATTTGCATTCGAAAGAAAAGGTTTGGAAACATATATTCATTTCATTTCATAACCATGTAGAGAGAAAGAGAAAGGAAGAGAGAGAAACACCATTTAGTCAAAAGTTCTATTTCACACAACAAGTTACACTATAGAGTTTTTGAACAGTTATTTACATGTGTCAAAATTTTCCACAGTGGTTTAGCAACTCGACAGGGTCCTACAACTTTTTTTTTTACATTTTCCTATTACCTACAAAAATTTAAAAACAATCTCGAGGCTAAGAAACCACTTTCAAATGTTGTCTTCCGATGAGATAAAACACCACGGCTAAATTTATATATGTCCACTTATATACCAAGATTTCATAAAAACTAAAAGAATTTGGAACTCAGGTTAACGCCATTTACGATTGGCAGCTATTTTTCCAGGGCCATCGATCGTAATTGACCTAGTTGTAAATGAATAAAAGTTAGCTCGAGGATCGAAAACCACGTCCAAAACAAACTAGTTTTTTTATGAACATGAAATGAGAAAACTTCCTACAAGTTCCTCTAGATATGGAGAATTCACCAGAGTTGACAGGACTGATAATTAGAAAACAGTTATCAAACGACAACCTATTTTCTAGAGCCACTTGGTCATAATTGGTCTAGTTTGACCTAGTCAAACTGCACTAGAGGCCTACAAAATGCCATTTCCAAACTATCAAGAAAAGTGTTTTCCTCAAACTGAAGGTTCTAGGGAATTTTCTAGTAAAAATACTAGAGGTTTGTGAAGGCGGATAGGCATTTCATTGTTCAGGGATCAAACGACGAGCCAAAACGAAACCCAACTTTTCAAATTTAATAGCTTCCTACAGCTGTAAGATGGTGTAACAAGGCTCCTATAAGGGCATTAAAAAAATATCGCATACAATCATTCAAGGCCAATTCAAGGATTAAAGTGAAGCCTCACATAACCAAGTACACATATGAAAGTTAACATCCTCTTTCTAGAGTTATGAGGGTTATTTTACGCGTCTTCAAAATCACAATTTCTCTATTTAAACAAAGAAATGGTCAACATATTTACCGGAATTCAACTTTAACTTGTCAGTATAAGGGGTAATGTAGCAACTAGTATGTTTGGGAAGCTACTAGATCATCACAAAGTGAGGGTTTAAGTCCATTATTTACCAAGGAATTTTGGATCATGTAAGTTACATTATAACGTCTTATTGTTTTGAAAACACAAATAGATCTATGATAATTTCTACGGTTTAAAATTTTATCTTATTACAAATGAAAAACTAAATGATAAGAATTATGAAAGATAAGGATAGAATAACCATGCATGGGAGATATTTGTGTCTGCAAGCAAGAGGTGCTCTAGGTGGTTTCGTGTCAAGAGCATGGTTCTACATTTTGCATACATATCCTCCTGATAGTTGTAGCTACAAATATTTTCTAGAATGTTTCTCATCCTCTAATACACTTTGGTGGATGTCCATATTCTGACTAAAATCTCCCATTATAGAATATGTTGAGGTGTTTCTGGGAATTTAATTTTGAATTGGATTTACTCCAGCCACTACCAATGTTTGGAAATAACAAACTACATAGTTGATACAACAAGAGCTATCTAGAAATAGGAGCAACCTCAGTGTGTTGAGCATAATTTTCATAGAGTTCCATACTACAAAACCCATAACAACAGTTCATAAAAAGGCCAATCCAACATAGCAACACCGTGAGAAAAAAACAAGAATGGTGAGTTGTTAACAACATAACCCACAAAACCCACATCCAGCTCGAACTCCAAGCGAGTTGATACCAAACACAATAGTGAGATATGTGAGAACATTAACAAATGTAGAGCTCGTCTCTATACCAAAATGGTGACCCATATGTGTAAACATGCCTAGATCATGAGGTGAATCTAGTTGGTGCCTACAGAACTCCAAGTATAGCTCACCCAATACCAGGAAACTCAAAGTCTCCAAATAGGGTTCAGCTGAAAGAAAATCCTCTACTTTATGCTCTATTGGATGTCCATAACCCTAATCCATGGCTTGCATTTTGCACAGGCAGGGGGTGTTGTTGGAAGAGATTGCAGATCATTGTTCTATGCCTGAAAAACTCATTTTCTTGATAGTCTATGAGCCTTTTCAATAAACCCATTTGATTTGATTGGAATGTACGTATGTCAATCCTTCCCAAAATCGTCAACCACTTTCATGAGAATTTTGTTGAGGGTTTTGTTAGTGGATTCGGCTTGGTCATTGGTTTGTGGGTACTAAGGTGATGAGAAACTAAGCTGAATGCCGAAGGCGTCGCAATTTTTTTGCAATGTTTTGTTTTTGAATTGTTTTCAATTGTCGGTGATGAGGCGATGAGGAACACCAAAGTGAAAATGATGTGATGGTTGATGAACTCACATATTTTCTTAGCTTTCGTGGAGAGGAGTGGTATGGCTTCCACCCATTTTGTGTAGTATTCGGTAGCAGCTTATGATCCATTGATGGCGTTGGGAAGAATGAGGATTGATTTCTCTGAAAAGATCCAAACCCCATTAAGAGAAGGGCCAAAGGTCACAAGCGACCTATAAGGAAAGACTGGGTGTATGATGAAGGTTTGAATATTGTTGGCATTTCACACAACATTTGACATAGTCGCAAAAATCATGGTTAAGGGTTGGCACAAGAGTAGCCTAGGTGAAGAATATGCTTAGCAATAGGAAGGCCACTAAAGTGACCTCCACATATGCCATCATGAACCTCCTTAATGGTTTAAGGAATTTCAGGACTTGTGAGGCATCGTAAGAGAAGACCATCAAATCTGCGCTTATAGAGGAGTCCCCCTAGAATGACGAAACAAGAAACCTTTTTAAGGAAGCCACGTTGTCTATTACGGGTGAGATCAGGAAGTAAGATGGAGAGGAAAGGTAGTTGGAGTATTGTTTATACCAAAGGTCACTCGGGTCGGGGTGGCGGTTTCGATTGAGTAGACATTGTGAGGAAAATAAGAAGGGGAATGGAGGCATTGTACGTAACATTGGAGGATGTAGCTAAATCTATTTTAATAGGTGGATGAGTAAGGATGTTGGTCGGGTGACCCCTAACGTTGTAATAGGTTTAGTGGAGGCAAATGTTGTGGGTATGGGTTTGGGTTTAGATATAGGTTGAGTTATGGGTAAGGGTGTGGTGTGAGTGCTAACGGGTATCGTGGAAGGGGTTATGACATCAGTGGTTGTATTTGGTTTGATGGGTCGAAATGTGTTCGGGTAGATAGTGGAGGTGTCAGTGAGGGATCTCTGCATGATCCGTGTTGAGACAGGGAGTAAGAGGTGCCCCCATAATAAAACCCTATCCACATAATCTAAGTGATCTGCCAATCGTGAGAACTGCACGTTTGTGGGTGGATTTGGTGATGACCTAATGGGAATTCCTGTAAAATGCATCTTAGAGATGGGGAATTGGCTAGCTTCAGCTTTTGTGGGTAAGAGATTTGAAAGTAGGTCTCATTGGATTTTGGGTAGCTAATGGAGAATGCTCACAAGAGGAAAAGGTACATAGAATCAATTTGTATTTTGTTTGGCCTATTTGCCACATGGAATTTGTTTGGGTTTCATTTGCTCGAACAGTCCTCCATGGGCCCAAAATAATTCAGGTACCATTCACAATATTGTGAACTATGTTCCATGTCAACCACGTCAAAAAGAGCTTATTTAATCTATGTCTTAGAGAAGATCTAAATACCATATACTAAACAATCTCTACCTTCACAGAAACAAAAAAATATGAACCTAAAAATGCCTTACAAGCCTGATTTGGCTAAACCTCATAGGCTTTTGTGAAGGTTCTCAAAAATATCTTAATGCACTGCAATTCTCTTTTAATTGATACAAGTTGGAAATAACCACTCTACAGTCACAACTTCATTACCAATATCAAATATGCATATGCAAACAATATCAAAATTAGCTAGCAAGAAGCAACTAGATAATTCCATGATGCATAACTTAAGGACATAACATCACAAACGAATGTATTGCCTTGTAAGCAACAACTAGGATAATTACCAAGTAAATGACACAAGTCAGCAAAAAATGAAAAATAATCAAAACACTGATTTCTACCTCAAAGCATGGACTGCCCTTATCAGTTTACACAAACATATCTACCACCCCAGAATACATGCAAGATAACACATTCTCTATAAAAACCTGATGCTCATAAGAGAAAAAAGGTAACATCCCCTTCACCAATTCGTCATTTCAAAATGAAAACTGAAACTCTTTTCTGCCAACTGTCCCACTCACGGCGTAATCTTGCTCTGTAGAACATAGTTTTAAGTGATCAATATGAATACTCTTGAGATGCTACTGATAAATTTCACAAAGGTAGAATCATTTTTCAGGAAACAAAGCCAAAATAAGATAGAAGGGAATTAGTTCTTACCTTGAAATCATGCACTTTGAATGTTGGACTAAGAATAGCACACTGTAGAGCACACCCTCGAGCAACGTACTCACTAGCATTCATGGTCTCCCTCGGTTCCTTGCCAAAGAGCTCTGTTAATATTTTCATTATTGAAGGGACTCGCGAACCAGAACCCACAAGCTCAACAGCGTGGATCTTATCTGCAGTAAGCTCCGCTTCCAACAGAGCCCTCAAACATGGGATTCCATGAGATGACATCAGGTTGAGGCATTTCTTTGAAAAACACGGAGTGCATTCATTCTGATAGGAAAATGTCTTAAAGTGCTTTTGTGTTGCAGACCAAATTATCTAAAGTAATTACAGATGTTTTGTGGTAGGATTTCATTGCTTTTATATGGAATCTTTTGTGGATGCAATCCGAAGATTCCAATGCTCTTTAGGAGTTTATTACCATTCAACAGGATTTTACCTATCATACGGATTGTGAATGTTTTGTTATTCCAGAGACTGCCCTTAATCTTTGCACGTCAAATTTTTTTATAGGCACTAATTTGAAGAAATCATTGCTCTTACTCTGCCAATTCACAAGCTGATTTCCAAAGGGCAATTTCACACTACAAGAAGATTTGGTGCTTCCAACCTATACAGTACATGGCACATGGGAACAAGATGGGGGAAGAATAAATACCCAAGAGACAAGGACACCTTGTCCCAAGAGGTCTCTTCATGTCCACAGGCACACGACCAGTTAAAAGCTCTAGAAGCACAACGCCAAAACTGTATACATCTGATTTTGTAGTCAAGTGTCCTGTCAAAGCATACCTGCCATAAATCTTGCAACTGGTGAACAATGTTCTAGAAAGTAAAACTTACTGAAATTGAGTCCTTGTGTTTTGGTAAACGAGTTTTAAAGGATGTCTTGATCACATTGGATGGAGAAAATTTGATAAAATACACACATCAAAAACCTGATTTTATGCATAGACTTATAATCGAATCAAATGTAATATCAAACTCTTCAATCCACAAATATTGATAGTATTAAAACTGTTATGACTATTAAGAGACTGTATTACTAGCTTTATACTCAATATCTTAACCAATCAATGGACATTCTTGATCTGACGTGTTATTCAATTGGTTCTCCACATTCCAAAGCATTCATAATGAGACTATACCCAATCTATTCAACTTCATCTATAGTTCTTGACTCAAGTAGTGGTTATCACAATTTCTTGACATGGAAATTCAATGCAAACATTCATTGAGATGACCTGATACAATATTATTTACAGTTACACCTAATTCGAGCTTGTAGAATCATAATACCCAGCTCACACTTATAGATAACCAATTAGGCCTGTCAAATTACAGTCTTAATTACAAAATTTCTATCACTTAAATTTCTTCATGTGAAACCCAATGACCCTCAGAATTTTCCAACTTAAGGGACATCACCTATAGATGTTTTCTTGCATAACAAGAACCTGGTAGGAGGAAAAGTTAATTTTCTTTCTTTCTAGATCCTTTTAAAATCTAAAACTTGTTGCAATACCACTGTATGGACCTTATACACATTCTTCCTTTGATGATTTGAGTGTAAGAATGCTTCTATGCTTCAAGAAAATAAGCTTTAGGTACAGAAATACAAGAAAGTTGAAATTTCACATAGAACAGGGTAGTATTAAGTTTAGGCTATTAAGTTTAAATTACCTACATACACAATATTAACTTTCTCAAACTTAGGATTTAGATTTGAATATCGTCTAATCAACACTATTATTTTATAGAGTAGGAGCCCAAATACTTATATCAAAAGTTGTCATTTCCTACATGTGTTACACTTCTCAGTTTTAAGTTATCATATGAATTAACTTCATTCTCATTTATTTTTTCTTGTAAACAACATTTTGATTGCATGGAATTTTGACCTTGTATTATTATGGGTAATTTTAGCTTTAAAAGATCTGTTCAGGGAATGGGCTATTTATATTATTATTTTCACTTAAATTCAAGTCTCATTAGTAAATTTTGTATGATTCCTATGCATTGAATACCCACTTACGATGATGATGTAAAAAATATTATTGGATCAACAAAAAGGAAATGATCTGTTGTCCATTTTTAATCACCAACATACAACAAACCCGTATTCTAACATAAATTAGACAAATCCAAATCTGAATGCAACCCATCCCCCTCACAATATGTTTCTAACATATTCTGTGCCCTCCCCCTTTTGCAGGTACTTTAAACATGACAACCACATTCAACACCGTAACAACCCAAATTACAACAAATTGTACTCACATACAACAGTTGCTATCTGAATGTGTCGAACAATAAAAGGTGCATGGAAGCCACAACAGAGACAACATTGTAATCTCTGCAATACTATGCATACCCAACAAGCACTACAACAAGCACAGATTGCACTACAACAAGCATCCATTGCCAACGAAGACACCATCCACATTCTTAGGGAAAAATTCTACATAGAGTTCTATAAATCCACCCCCTCCCCATAACAACAAAAAAAACACACCCCTAAAAAAATTGTACACCCCTATTATACATACCCCGAACTATGTAATGATGGTTGCAGGACACAGAAGTAATTTTAAGATAAATACTTAATTTAAAAGCTTTTGAAAACATGAAAACCAATGATATCAATGTACAAAGTGATGTTTATTTCCAATTAGTGGTGCAAAGAGTAATGATTATTTAAAGGTATTTAAAAATCTGAGTACTCACATCCATACAAAGAGTGATGTTTATTGCCACTAGGGTTTTGTGGTTGTAAAAACAATCCTAAAATGTATTGCATATGTAAATTTAATATGGTATAAAAAACGGTCACATATGCTTGACCTTCCTCACAAAACACTCTAAAACTCTATACATATTATTCAGTGTTAACATTTTAATTTCCAATAAAACTAAGCAGTGGGAGAAGGTTACGGTAGATGCTCCTGGTAAATACAAACACCAACACATGAAAATATTTTGATTTGCAGTCAAGGTCAAACATATGATTGATATTATTCTTTTGGTACCCTCTAGATAGCTTCCATTTTCATATGGATTATTTCACCTGGATTGGCACCTTTTCATTTATTTACAGAATGTATGTGAAAGTACATGGTATCTTTGAATGCTTTTTGTTTTGGTTGAGAAATGGAAACTAGCTTCACAGTAGGTTACTTAAATGACATTATGCCTGACGTTACTAATTTTTTACCCTTTTGTTTTTAAAAATGTTATTCAATTAAATCTTATGCATCGATATTCAAGGCACATCCCACGCTTGCATGCTCCTCATGTTATAAATAAGTATATGTTTTCTAATGTTTAGATGGATTTCCTGTTGGGTGAATAAATATAGAAAACATATCTACTTTTGTCTTAAATAGTCAGTTTATGGTATTTTTGTGAGCAAAAGTGGTGCTAAATTTATCAAGAAATAGTGTGCATTTTAAACAAAGCTTAATAATTCTTCTCACCGTCCATGCCTTCGCAAGCTTATTGGAATTCGAGCCTCTGAACGGTTCCATATTCCCATTGTTATCATTTTTTCCCGGATACAGGTTTTCCTAGCCCCCCAGTCTCCTTTCAAGCATGTGTGGCATGCCTTAGTGTTGTGGTGCCCATCCTCAGCAAGGTGATATCCTCAGTTTTCATTACTTTGTAATCTTTTCTCCCACATATTCTACTTTCCTTATAAGTGAAGAAAACAGAGGACTTGGTAATTTTTGGGTTAAATCCAGATAAGAGAATTAAATTGATCTATCTTGATGTATCAAGTCTTTCTTTACAATAGAAATTACATAGCTTGCCCAAAGGGGATGATTAGGGGGTCTACTCTGGCCAATGGTGATGATAATGTGGCATTGGATTTGAACATGGGGAAGATTCCTATTTCAGAGTCAAATAATGCTATTACCATATGTGGAAAGAATGAATGTAAAATTTAATGCATTGATCTTTTCATTTGATTTATTAAAAAAAGTTTCGGATGCTTTGAATTTTTTGACATTTGCATTTTCAATGCTTATTTTGTCTTGCATTTACATACCTCAAACATTTATCATTTATATCCACAGGCAACACATCTCCTATATCAGCTGTTATATTATTGATCACATCATTACAACCTCCTGACCATTTGTGTTGATAGCATTCAATGTTGTCCACCTTAATTCTCGCTAATCAAACTAGACCCACTTTGAGTAATACACCATATTCCATGCAGCAGACCCCAACAAATTACTGATGTCAAAAAGGTAACAAGTATCCACCAGCTTCCACTCTAATCCCAATACATTACATACCCATTTTAAAAACACAACCTACACCAGAAGATAACTCCCAAACAAATCCATGCCGACGTAACCTTGCTCCTCCCGGGTGACAACTAGTAATATACAATACTTCTTAATTCCAATGTATTCCAGTAGATCTCCAACGTATTGACTCCAGTTCTTCAATCTTCAATGCATATAATGTAGTGTAGAAAAGAAAATGAAATTATAAAATGGATCAATGATCATCTTTATGACGTTGAAGTCATGCAAGCCATCAATTGTCGAAGCATATGTGGATGTAGATCTTAATGACAATATCGTGCTTCACTTCAAAAAAATCTTCAATCCATTTGACTAAGCCAAAACAAATGCAAGGAATGAAAATACAAATTATCAATGTCATATACTTTCAATTCAGGTGTTAAGACAATGTATATCAACCGTTGACATAAATATAAAATATGAAATATGAAATATGGAGCTACCATCTGCAGGAGCAAAATAGAAGTATATCTGCCCCAAAAAATTTAATTAAAATCCAATCAAAGGCTTCATCGATGTCTTCGGTCTTATACCAAATATAAAATTTTGATCACTTTTACATAGGAATCACACAATAAACTTCACATAAAATTCTTGATTATACTCGCTACACATCCAAATATATAGGAAAGATAAGCCTATAGATACAAATTCAACAACCCACGATTCTCTCCTAGAATCAAGTGGGTGTTAGACTGTAGTACAAAACAATATATTACAAACTATATTTGTAATATATTAGACTAACCAAATAATAACCGTATAACCACACGGTAAAATCATAGAGTAAAATACTAATTACTAACGTAATTACCTCACGGTAATTTTACAATAAACCATGAAACACTATTTTCCTAATAGTCTCATAAATCATGACCATTCAAATTTCCTAAACATGGACTTCTTCCATAATGATAAGTCCAATGCAAACCCTCATCCGCAAAAACTTATAAAAATAAAAAAGTAAAAATAAAATAAAAATCCATATCAATTCTCTCCTTAAAGCACTATTTGAAAATCGAAGTGGAAAAGTAATAACTTCTTGTTCACGGTTTTTCTACATAGGGGAGGCCACTTATACAAACAATATTATTCATTTCATCTATTGGAAATTTTTTATATTATATCATTAGAATCTAATTAACACTCTTCACCTATATGACATAGGTTCATCTTGTTCCTAGGCATAATGTGTCACATCCTTGTTATGGTTTCTACCATTCTAGATATTTTTACCTATAGTTTTGTCTAGAAACTTACTGATGACAAATCCTCCTTTCAAACAAGTTCTCTCTTTAACAAAAAGCACTAAAATTCTTTACCCATATATTTTGACCGTCCATTTCAGTCTATCGTGTTGAACCCTTGCATCCTACTAGTCACATATGGCTAAGATTTGGGCACAAAACGTTCCTTCCCAACAAACACAAATATCAACATACAAGGAAAAATCAATCATTACACCTTTCGTCTTTCACAAGTATTTAGTGATGAGCCCATACTTCTTACTAGTAGTATGAGACTAGGAAAGGAGGTAAGTATCCTTACTCACCTATGTTTTGTCTTTGGTGTTGAGCCCTTTCCTCTTACTGGTGGCATGGGGCAAGATGTAGGGGGTCATTTAAAAAAAAATCAAACAAAATAAATCCTTTAGAAAATTTGAATCAAAAGTGCTTAATCATACACATCCCAAGAAGTTTCTCATGTTAAGAGAGAAAACAATTCCTTCAATGAATCTTGTCAATTAGTAGGCCATCAATGGATCTAAGTCTATTCAAACCTATAAAGTGAAATCATCTTGGAATCGGTCAGGTAATCTTGATTGGAGATGAGTCACATTTTCTCAAATGGACCATTGTTACACCTTGTGTCTTGGCATCCATCATCTTCATTTTCATATCACTATTCTCCTAATTCTCACGTCTTTCTTGGATCTTGATGACGAGCGGTCGACACTAAAATTTTCCTCCGTAATTTCTATTTCATTAATGTATGTATTAGGAATAGGATTTTGTTAAGTATAATTAGTAGTAGCGTCCGATAGAAGATAACGGCGCTGCCAGTACGATGCCGCCAATAATGTATAGTACGGTAATAGTCAAAAGTACAATAGGAATGTTTTGGTAAAAAGTAAATATTTGTCGTAAGTGGTCCGGTAATGTTAAAATGTCAAAGTTGGGGTAAGTAGAGAAGTAGGGTCTACATGATTAGGAATTAGAAATATTATATTGGTAATAAGGACAAGGAGTGAGGTCATAAATATTTTGTGTATTTTATTTGTAAAAAGTCTAAAAATGTGGAACCCATGTGAAATGATAAGGTTTATCTTATCCTGAAGATAAGCTTACATGTATAGATAAGAGTTAAGGTATGGAATATGATTCGTCGGAATGGATTTCTTATCCTATCTTAGAGATAAGATGGATAAGCCTAGAAGTCTATAAATAAAGAGGCCACCCCCCTCATTTATCATAGAAGGAAGTAGTGAGAAATATTGTAGGAAGTGTGTAAAGGAAGCCATCAGTTTAAAGGTGTGTTGAAGAAGCCATTAAGAGGTGTAATTGTAAAGTTTCTCCCATAGTCTTGGTGAAAGGCAAGTGAAGTCAATAACACTTGAAGCACCTTATGGGTGAGATTGTAAAAATTTCATGTTAATATTATAATTTACTCTGATATTTAAGATTTATCATCATTCCTTCTTATCATAGTCTATGGTATTCTTGTGTTATGTTTGTTGTTGTGTTTCCAGATTACATCCACAAAACTAAAGACGTGTATTAGTAAATAATCATAGCACGAGGAGTTCCCGGTGAAGAATTATCATAGTGCCGGATTGGTGATGACATTTTGGTTCCGTTGCCGAGACCATTCCTCGTTGGTGGATTTTCTGGAGAGTGTTCCCACTTAGTCAGAAATCATGTGGAGAGTAACCTTGTTTTTACCGTGCATAGTAGTTACCATAGTAAAGCCACTTTTACCGTGAATAGTATTTATCGCAAAGAAAGTCACTTTTTACTTGTGAATAGTATTTACCGAAGTAACTTCACTTTTACCGTGAATAGTGTTTACCACAAGTAAAGTCGGTTTTACCGCATGATAAGTCAAGTTTTACCATAGTTTACTTGTGGTCATTTCTATTTTACTTGTAGAAAGGTGTAAAGTCACTTTCTAGTATAGTGATTCCAATTATTTGTGCACATAAGTCTTGTTGATTGTACTTGTGGGTTGGTATTTCACGGTGGTTACTTTTGAAAATGGGAAAGATTCTGTTTTTTCAGCCCAATCTAATGAAGATGCTTCTTCTTTCATTCAAGAGTTTAAACGATCTTGTATTTGTAATGGCCTCATAAGAAGGGAACAATGGACTGATTTTTTTCCTACCTTTTTGGATGGTTCAACACTTAGGTGGTTTGAAACACTAGGTGATAATGTGAAAAATTCATGGGATTTATTAACTGAAAGTTTTCTTGAAGAATTTGGTGAACAACAGAAATATGCAGATCTCATGATCGATATCACAAAGCTATCCCAAGGAGAGAAGGAGAAGATAAGGGATTATCATGCTCGTGTTCTAGAGCTAAGGAGGAAGCTCGATGCCCAGATCCGGAAGGAAGGATTAGCGGATGGGTTGATGAATGGCGTGGATAATCTCCTCTGTAAGCACTTCATTCTTGGGATGAAGCCAAAGATCAGACAACGAGTGAAGTATGACCGCCCAGTTACCATTGAACAAGCAAAGGAGATTGCAAGAAGGCAAGAAGAAAGCATGGAAGAGGAGCCCAAAGAAATTGTTGCTAAGGTAGAGCCTACACCAACACCTTTGGTCTAGAATCCACAACCACTTTCGGTGAGCACAAATATTTCTCCTAGTACATCTACTGAGTATGAAGATCTGCTCAAGAAGATGGGTCAGTTAACTATTAATCTTCTTCAAGGAAAGGAATTTAGTTCTCAGGGAGGAGATAGAGGTCCAAAAAGAAATATTTCTGAAGTTGTTTGTTATGGTTGTTATAAAAAGGGTCATTATAAGTATAATTGTCTAGATAGAGCTTCTACATCTGGTACAAGAGATAATGATAAAGGAAAAGCACCTGTGAATTCTTTTGATGTAGTAGATAAGAGCATAAATAATGAAGTAGATGTGTTTGTAACAAAAAGAAAGAAAGAAAAAGATAACCAAGATGGAAATGATCCTAAGAAGATGAAAGGAGAAACTAGTAAGAAACATAGGAGAAGAAAGTTGGGTGTGCAGGATTTTTTGATTTCACAGGGACAAGGACCATACTCCATCTTAGAAGATCTGTCCAAAAGGCCTGCAAATATTACATATGGTCAACTCTTGGCTATGTCTTCTGAGAAGAGGCAGGAGCTGCGAAGTGGACTCAATGCTCGACGAAGGAAGGAGGTTGAGGTCCCACGTGTGTTGGAGGCGGCGGCGGATCCCTATGCTCCACAAGCTAAGGTACTATGTAATGGTATTTCAATTCATGATGTCTTAGTTGATGGAGGTGCTGCGATTAATGTAATGACCGAGTCCGTAATGAATATGTTGGGTTTAAAATTGGTCGCCCTCAACACTTATGTTAAGGTCATTAAATAAGGGAAAAACTAAACCGAGAAGGTGTAGTTTCAAATGTGGCAATATATGTTATGGGTGTTGTATGTGTGGTAGACTTTCGGGTGATGAAAAAGGTATCTTTGCGTGCACCCAATGTTATGGGAAGACCATGGCTAAGGAGAGTTCATGCAAGAAACTACTGGAATGAAGGCTTCATGACACTTGGATGTGGTAGAGAGAGGGTGAAAATAAACGTGATCCCTTGGCATCATAAGGCAGAACCTGTCGATTCAAGTGATGAAACTGATGATTGGACATCCTCTGATTACTCTAGTACCAGTGAAGTGGACACAGAAGATGAAGAAAGTGAGGTTGATGTTTCAGTCATGGATATCCTTCCAGTCACACCGACTCATGACCCCATAAAATTATCTGAAGAAGAAATTGATGATCGTCTCTAGCAAATAAATATTGGTGATGCTGTGATGGAGAGTGAGAAGGAATCCTACCTCCAGCTCTTTCGAAGGTACATACACATATTCACTTTTGATTATAAGGAAATCCGTCAAGTAAGTTGGGTAGAACATTCTATTGAGCTGGTAGATGGTGTTAAGCCCATAAAGCAAATGCCATATAGAATGAATCCTAATTTTTCCAAGATTGTAAAAGAAGAAATAGATAAGTTGTTTGATGCAGGATTCATATTTGATGTGGAGAATTCAGAATGGGTTTCTCCCATTGTGATATCAATAAAAAATAATGGGAAGCTACGCATTTGTGTTGACTACAAGAAGCTCAATAAGGAAAAAAAGAAGGATCATTACCCTCTTCCATTTTCAGATCAGATCTTGGACGAAGTAGCTGGCCAGGAGTGCTATAGTTTTGCTGATGGATATAGCGGCTACAACCAAGTTCATATAGCAGAGAAAGATCAGCTAAAGACCACGTTCACCACTCCTTGGGGAACGTTTTCTTATAGAGTTATGCCTTTTGGGTTGTGTAATGCTCTAGCAACATTCCAGCGTTTGATGAATAGGGTGTTCGAACCCTACATTGGGACCTTCATCAGAGTATTTCTGGATGATTTTTGCATCTATGGGAGCAAGTTAGACCACCTGCACCAGATGGAGACAACATTTCAAAGGTTAGATGAAGCACAAGCCTCACTAAACCCTACAAAGTGTGTCTTTGGATGTTCTAAAGGTGTTTTGTTAGGGCATGTTGTATCCAGAGATGGTATTGAGTGCGATCCCGATAAAGTTTCAAAATCAAAGAGTTACCATTTCCTATGAATAGAAGTAAGTTGAGATCATTTTTAGGCCATGTGGGTTACTATAGAAGGTTCATCAAGAATTTCTCAAAGATTGCATAGCCACTAACCCAGTTCTTGAAGAAGGATGTTACTTATGAACCGGGAAATAAAGCGCATGAATCTTTTGAAAAGCGAAGGAATCCACAGGTGTCTTCACCGTTCTAAAGAATCCATATTGGAGCAATCCATTCATTGTGTACACTGGATGCCTCAGATGCAGCACTCAGAAGTACTCTGAGCCAAAAGGATGAAAATGGGAATGAACATCCAGTTTACTTTGGGAGCAGACAAATGAGTAGTGCTGAGGTAAATTATACTGTAACTAAAAAAGAGGCTCTGGCTATCATTTTTGCTGTAAAGAAGTTTAGGAATTACTTGCTAGGGAAAAATTTCTAGTTGTAACAGATCATCAAGCTCTAAAATATATTGTAAATAAGCCTAACCCATCAGGGAGGATAGCAAGATGGATAATTTTGCTACAAGAATTTGAATTTGATATTATAGATAGGCCAGGAAAGAAGCATGTCAATGCAGATGCACTCTCTCGAGCCTATGATGGTTTAGGATCATCTTGTGATGATGATGATTTCCCCGATGCAACATTGTTATCCCTTGACATAATCCCTAGTGAATACATAGATATTTGGAATTATCTGAATGAATTCAAGTTTCCTGATGGTGCCAATGCAAAGACTAAGAGAAAGATTACTCAAGCCAGTCGTCCATATTCTATTCTGCATGGAGTATTATTTCGAATAGGACACGATGGACAGATCAAGAGGGCGATTGGACGTGATCAAGGAAGGAAGCTGTTAGAAGAATTCCACAATGGTACATGTGGAGGGCACTTCTCTGGACAACTTAAAGCAAGAAGGATCTTGGATGCGAGGTTATCACCGCCCACTCTTTTTAAGATTGTTATAATTATTGTAAGACATGTGATATTTGTCAAACACATGGTAACCGTAAGACTTCATCAGCTCCATTATGCCCTATTCTTCCACTTGGTCCCTTTGAAAAGTGGGGAATAGACATTGTAGGTCCACTTCCAACTACCTCATGCCAAAATAAGTATATTTTAGTTGCCACAGATTATTTAACCAAGTGGGTTGAAGCTAGGCCATTGAAAACAACTTCCATGGATGAAGTGGCAAGGTTCATATATGAATGCATTGTCACCAGATTTGGTTGTCCATTAGAAATTGTAACAGATCAAGGAAGCCACTTCATTAATGAGGTGGTAGAAGCCCTAGTCAATAAGTTTTCTATTAAGCACAGGAAGGCAACAACATACAAACCAAGCACAAATGAACAGGTGGAACGAACAAATTTTGTGTTGTGTCAAATTCTAGCAAAAGATGCAGCCTTGCAGGTACATAAATGGGATAAGAGGATTCATGCAGCATTGTGGGCATATAGGGAGACATCAAAGTCAGCAACAAGATACTCCCCATTTCAGTTGGCTTATGGCATTGATCCATTTCTTCCTATTGAGTTTGATATTCCCACGGTCAGAGTTATGGAAAATGAAAGGATGGATGAAAGTGATTCAGTAAAAGAAAGGTTGGTACATATTCATTTGCTAGAGGAAATGAGGGAAATAGCTAAGGATACAAGCTATAAGAATAAAATGAAGCAGAATGAATACTTTGATCAAAAGATCCGTTGGTCTCCATTTCATGTGAATGACTTGGTTCTAGTATATGATTCTAGATACAAAAAAAAGAAGACAGAGAAAATTTCTTCCAAAATGGATGGGGCCCTACAAAATAGCAGTTGTGCATGAAAATGGTACGTACTGACTGGAGGAATTGGATGGCACTCCCATTACGAAATGGGTCAACCACGACAAGTTGAATATTTTCCAAGCACCAGAATAGTCTACTCCGAGGACGGAGTAGAAGCTAGGAAGGGGGAAGATGTCGACACTAAAATTTTCCTTCGTAATTTCTATTTCATTAATGTATGTATTAGGAATAGGATGTTGTTAAGTATAATTAGTAGTAGCGTCTGATAGAAGATAACGGCGCTGGCAAGATGACGCCGCCAATAATGTATAGTACGGTAATAGTCAAAAGTACAATAGGAATGTTGTGGTAAAAAGTAAATATTTGTCGTAAGTGGTCCAAAGAATGTTAAAATGTCAAAGTTGGGGTAAGTAGAGAAGTAGGATCTACATGATTAAGAATTATAAATATTATATTGGTAATAAGAACAAGGAGTGAGGTCATAAATATTTTGTGTATTTTATTTGTAAAAAGTCTAAAAATGTGGAACCCATGTGAAATGATAAGGTTTATCTTATCTTAAAAGATAAGCTTACATGTACATATAAGAGTTAAGGTATGGAATATGATTCGTCAGTGGATTTCTTATCCTATCTTAGAGATAAGATGGATAAGCCTAGAATTCTATAAATAAAGAGGCCACCCCCTCATTTATCATAGAAGGAAGTAGTGAGAAATATTGTAGGAAGTGTGTAAGCCATCGGTTTAAAGGTGTGTTGAAGAAGCCATTAAGAGGTGTAATTGTAAAGTTTCTCCCATAGTCTTGGTGAAAGGCAAATGAATTCAATAACACTTGAAGTACCTCATGGGTGAGATTGTAACAATTTCATGTTAATATTATAATTTACTCTGATATTTCAGATTTATCATCATTCCTTCTTATCATAGTCTATGGTATTCTTGTGTTATGTTTGTTGTTGTGTTTCCAGATTACATCCACCAAACTAAAGGCTATGCATTAGTAAATAATCATAGCACGAGGAGTTCCCGGTGAAGAATTATCATAGTGCCGGATTGGTGATGACAGAGCCTTCACATTTTCCTAGTTGTGTGGATTCACGATTGGGGTGAGATATCCTATCACTATATCATCTACATTTTTCTAATAGAATGAAATGCTTAAAATTGTTTGAAGATGATCTCAAATAGTGCACCCTTTTATTGAGTCAAAAAAACACAAAAAAACATTCAAATATGTTCAAAACTCAAAACATTCAAATGTGTTCAAAAATCTAAAAATGGTGAAATATGTTCAAAAATTCAAAAACATTCAAATATGTTAAAAAATCTAAAAATATTCAAATATGTTTAAAAAAAAAAAACATTCAAATATGTTCAAAAAACCAAAAACAATATAAAACTAACAAAAAACAAAAAATTCAGAAAATGTTTGACAAAATCTCAGCAACTGAATAACACAGTTCAACAATATCGCCATTTGACGGAAATCCTACTGATCATTCCATATCATCTTCCAATAATCACTTTTCTTTCCTATGGTGTATATCTATGCTTGAGGCAAAACAATCAATTACCTTTTGTAATATAACTTTTCTTGGGAACACTTGGATTAAATCCAATACAGATCAAACTTCAATGGGATCCGACAAGAGTGTTTTTGGAGTATCTAAGATCACTCCACTCTTCACTGATCTAATCCTCTCGTGTTTCTAAGCTATCACTTGAGGGAATTCATATATGTCTAATTCTTCAATGTGGAACACATTAGGGGTGTCATTAGATGTCGTTATTGCAAATTGTGTTATACTGTTGTGGTTTTTCAACATTGTGATGATGCTTTTATTAGCATGTTAGTTTGTTATTTTGTTGTACTTTGTTATTGTAGACCAATTGCATATGAATTATTAACATCTTAGTTCACATATAAATTTGGTGTAGTTAATTCTTGTTCATATTGGGTTTGTTTGACATGTTTGTTTTGTGTTTTGAATCACTTGTACATATTGTGTTATCATCCTGGTTTATTAAATAAGTCATGGTGTGTTTTACTTTTGTTGTGTAGTTTGGTTTGTTTACATTTCTTTGTATTTGTGCTAATTGCAAGTACTTTGTGGACATCATTTCACATACAACATCATCATTTATCCATAATCATCATACATCATGAATAAAATCTAAGCTATGAACATGGAAGCTAATCTCCATCTCACATCATCATATTTCCATAATAAATATGGTGTAACAATCACGCCACTCCATTTCTTCACTCTTAACTAAAATCATAAATTCAAAAATTTAAATATTTGCAAAATCCTAAAAATTGCAAACACATCAAAATATTTCAACAATTCACCAAATTTTTGATAAAATCAAACTTTTAACTACTACACCAGTAGTTGTTCCAATCTTACGATTATCAAAATATATCATCTTCCCTTTGCATGTTAATATCTCTGTTTGGGGCAAGTAAAATCAATTTTTTTCCTTCGCGATATAAATTCACTTGGAGTAATTTCATACCTCATCACCTCCCTTGTATTTCATAAGTTTAATGCTCATGGATAATGATCCTTTTCAACTCTTAGATCAATTTTCAATGCGAGTCTAACAAGAGTTACTTTTGGAGTATCCAAGAGTACTCCGCTCTTCAGTTTGATCCTATCCCCATCCATTTCATGAGTTTAGTGCTTGGGGGCATTCACACATGCTTAATCATAACTGTGGCATGCATTATGGGAATAATTAATTGTCTTCTTTTTGATGTTATGTTTTTTTATATTAGTTTTTGGAACAATTAAACATATTTATTTATCTTCTTGGATTTTTTACAGCCATGGTGCATAATTTTACGATGTATATTGATTTTTTTTCATTTTTTTATCTTTTGTGTGTGTGTGTGTGTGTGTGTGTGTTTGTTTACGTACATAATGGATTACACATCATGATTCTTTCATAATCATGGTGAAAAATCTATTGTGTAACAACAAAATAAGGTTGCTCTAAATTTTACTCTCCAAATGACACTCATGCTACGAGCACAATCCCTTCCATCCTCCTTCAAATTCCTTGTTTTCTTCCTATCAAGTGGATTTCCACCAATTTTTCACGTCACTCAACCTCTTGAGGGTGAATTCCCTTACCATTTTAATTATTGGGGCATCCAAATGCTTCACTCACCATGCTTCCTTGCCTTCCGCTCACTAATATGCATGTGTCTACTATCTTTAAAATGTTATTACTTCATAATAACACTTTAAAGAGGGGAAAATGTAGACACCCTAAAAATACATGCTTATTTCTAGTTTATCCTTAGTTATTCACATTCCCTTTAGAATTAATTAATTAAATTAATTAATTCATACTTTGAAATATTTATCCCTTTTCAAAGTATGAATTAATAATATTTGGTTTGTAATTCAATTTTGGATTAGGAGATAGGTTAGTGGGTATAGGAGTCATTAGAGGTCCATTAGGAGTCATTTTAAGGTGTTAGTTTGAGTCTAGCTCATTCAAAATTCATTTTTGGCTTTTCTTGCTAAAAGTGTAAATTTGTATTTTTGAAGGCTTTTTAGCTTGTTTAGGTGCTTTAATATGATTTGATGGAGAAATTAAGGTTTTTTAATTCTTGAGATAGGTCCCTAGAGGGACAAGGCACCATAATTCATGTTAGGGTCATAAGTCTTAAGTGTCTATGCATAATATAGATTCTTAATATTGTATTTAATGTTAAACATGTGACTTGAAGGTCTAAAGGAGGCTTAAAATTCGGTTAGACACTTCAGGAAGGTACATAATGTGATGTAAATTACTTTCGATTACTTAGTTGGAATGAAAAGAAAAAGAACAAGCTCCAAGAAGTTGGAAAAACCTACTTTTGCTTGAGAAACAATTATATTTGCATTGGAGATCTAATGAATAAATAAACAAAGAATACAAGTTGAAAAGGGATTCTTTGTATTTGTAAGAGGTATTTCATCCTTGTTTCTAGTGACTCTTTGAGTGTATACAACTAGGTTTTTGGTTCTTGTTTAGAATGCTCTGTTACGGGTTTCCTTTAGAGCACACTCCACTGAGAAAACATTAATACAAAGTACAAAATTGATAAAAGGGAAGAATTTATGACTGAAGAAGGTGTAATGACCTTGCATAGACCCTAAGAAACTATTAAAAGCCTTTATAACTCATGGAAATACACAAAAACTTAATCTCATCCTTATTGGGCCGTATAGTCGGACTAAACCCTCAAACTAGGGTTTCAAGACAAAAATTGATTTGTGAGAATTCTAACCAAAGTGGAATTTGTTGAAATTTGATAGACACATGTTTTGTTGCCCTCTAAATATTTTTGGATGTTTAAGAAAGGTACATGTACTAGGTGTATGAATTTCCCCAACATAGTGCATCTAGGGGGTAAATAGGCATAAATAGGACTCTAGAAGAGTTTGAAAAATACATTTTTTCTTAGAGTTGGAAAGTAAAACTTCTTGGAGAGTCTTGAAGGGATAAAGGGTGTCTTTGATGACCCCTAGTTTGTTTTGAAATTCCATATATTTGATTTTTATCTTGAAAATTAGGTCTTGAACGGCTATAAGTCTTGGGAAACAAAAGTGACATATGGGCTTAGAATTCTGAATTAAACCTTCTTGCATAAAAAATATACATCATTTGTGTTATCAGAATAGGATATAGACATCTGAGAAATTTGAAGGAGTGAATTCCATTGCAAGAGACAAGAATTACAATTGTGTTTGGCAAGGAAAGACAAAATGTCACCAAGAAGGAATGTAACAGGAGAGAGAGCAATAAATTTTAAAATGGGAGAATTCATTCTACAAGAATTGAGGAATATTAGGGTCAATTTTTATGTAAGGATCACAAAATTTGAAGCCAACCAAAGAAGAGGAGGGGTAACATGATATTTGAGTGATCGAGAAGAAGAATTAGCTCAAAGGCCATAGGTAACAGGTGAAGAAGAAAGGGATCCTAAAAACTAAGGTTTGAGAGGTTGTTGAAAGCAGTGAAAGGGGAAGGATCAAATCCCAAGTTATAACTTCTAGTGTATGTAGGAAACCTAAATGGTGAAGAGATCCTTGATTGGATAGGGGAGCTAGACAAATATTTTGATTTTGAAGGTGTACCTAAAGACCAACAAGTGAAGTTTTCTAGGACCAAGCTGAAAGGTCATGCATCCCTATGGTGGGATTACATACAAGAAGAGAGGAGGAAGAAAAAAGTCCAAGATTAAATCTTGGGACATAATGGTTTCCAAATTGAAAGGTAAATTCTTTCCTAGTGACTATATGAAAAACTTGTATAGGAAACTTCAAAATTTAAGACAAAAAGAGATGGGAGTCAAGGAGTATATTGAGGAGTTTTACAAGCTGAGTATCAGTTAGGGCACATGGAGGATGATATAGCAAAGGTAGCTAGGTACCTTAATGGTTTGATGTATAACTTACAGGATGAGTTGGGTCTTGCTAGTCCTAGGACACTTGAGGAATGCTATCGGTTTTCCTTAAGGGAAGACAACACATTGAATATGAGACAAACTCATAAAAGTAATGGTAGAGGCAGGAGTTTTAGGGGAAGAGGTCAACAAGGTGGAAGAGGACAATCACAAAGAAGCCAAGGAGAGTCAAGTGCTTCTCAAGATCAACCATCTAGATCAAGAGGAGGTTATAGAGGAAGAAGACCTTATTTAAAATGTGGTTATAGAACAAGAGGAAGAGGAGTAGGTGGTCTCATAGATAGGTTCTATAAATGCAACAAGTTTGCAGGCCATAGGTCATGAGAGTGTCTAGAGGAACAACCATCAAGTAATATAAGGATTGAAGGAAGAAATCAGATTGATCAAGGGGTTGATGAAGATAGTGTATGTTCTCCTTCACTTGTAGAGGAACTGTACGATAGAAAAGTGACATGCGAGCATGAGAATCTACAAGCAACTCTTCTTCGTACCCGACCTCCCGAGGTCATGCCGAGATAGCCGGTGAGAATGGAATATATATGGATACAGACAAACTAGTTGGGAAATCTTATATCTTTGACATGCAATAATGGAATTTATGAATCTAAGGAAAAGAAGGCTCTCCTAACCTGAATTGGTGTAATGGATCATTTGGATATAATAGCTACTCAGAGGCTCCAATCAATGTTGAGCTCTGCCGAGATCCTATTTATTGGCTATTGGATACGTGGAAAATGACCTGTAGGTGCTTCGTGTATATTTCTAGAAAAGGTCATGGAAAATGGTGATGAGAGGTGTAGTGGATCCTCCGAGTTTTATGGATGATTCTCTGGTCTAGTCCAAATCCCTAGCCCTAGCCTAACCGGCTGCTACGTTTAATATAGATAATTTTGTAATGATGTCTGAAGTGGTGAGGATCTAAATATTAGTGTGCATAAACCAACATCAATGTCTGATTGATTGGTAGGCCCGTTGGGTTGTGGGACCTGTGGATCACAACCGTAAGTTTGTGGTTGTGGCAGACCTCCTATGGTCATATGAGGAGTCAATCTCTTCCCGACTATCCAATAGTCATAAGATTTTTCAGCCTCTATGTTTAGAACTAGAAGTTGCGTAATTTTCTCAGAATACCTTACAGGTGTTCTGAAACTTGAATATGTAAGCCAGTATCTATGTCGATGAGGAGGTCTCTTGCGTTGGGTTGTGGAACTAAAGGATCACAACCAAATATTTGTTCTCTTTTGAGTCCTTGTATGGTCATGCAGATATCCTATCAAGGTAGTCTATAGTTGGGGTGATTTGACCAGAATGTGTATGCCTTGTCGTCTTCAATATTCAACTCTCTCAATTGTTCACTAATTGCTCGTAGGTTTACTGTTGTTCTAAAACCTGAATCCTAAGGTCTTGATCTATATCAGCTAGTGTTGTGGGGAGATTTGGTTGAGGCACTATCAGGTTCAAATATGTATTCTCTAGGATTTCTAGGTCCCGTGATTGTCATGCAAAGATGATTCAATTTTAATTGAAACAAATAAACTAATTATGAAAGATATATCTACACTATGCATATATTCTTTTATTTTTGTATTTTCGATGAAGTATTTTAACGAAATTAAAAGAGCAACTATTCTAATATATTCAGAAAATGGACAATTAATCTAATAACAGAATCAAAACAAGCAAAGTAGCCTGGTATAGCTATTTTCCTATGCAGTTGTGAGTTTATCCTAAATATCTAAATAACTAACTAATTTTAATCGAAAAGACTCTCAATCCTACCTCAGAAGTGAGGAATGAATCATAGTTTCTTAGAAACTATCATTCCCCACATGACTTCCTTGGAAATATCGAAAGCGAGCTTTAACGAAATGAAATAATTTACTACTCTATTTGATGTATTGTACCTAGAACTTTGATAGCTCAAACATGTTGTTTACGAATAGTGTTAAATCTAGTTTGTGTGTGACTTTGCCCCCTTAGTGTGATCTCCTCGTTCCTTCGTGTTCTCATGAATCTAGAAAAGTATGTATATGATAGCATCAATAGAAGAAGATACTCAAACAATGACAGCTTTGGATATAGACTGAATACAATGCAAGTAAGAGAGGGATAGTGCAAGTGAACAGAGCTTGACTATGTAATTCCTAGCAGGATTTATTGCGGGAATACAACACAAATATGCCGAGAATTCTAGAAACTATCTTTTGTGACAAAAAAAAACCTGCAACTCTAAATGGATTCTAATCTAGAAATGAAACTACCTTATTCTAAACTGATTGTATGGAACAAAAATGAAGTAAGATGAAAACAAGAAGATCAAATGATCTCTAAACAACAAGGGAAGGCTGATAACTGATGCAAAATATGAAACTATTGGAACTCTAAGAAAGAACTTCAAACAAACTGAATAATTAAACAGAGAAGGAGAGGGGCCATTTGTTTGAAAACAAGTTGGCTATTTATAGCATTTGCATTTACCAGAGGGTAACTCCAAATTGATCTCTTTTACTATAAACAAAGGGAAAACACTATTTACTGGGTGGCCAAAACATAAATGCAAGCCAAAGTGGTTGAAGAATGTGGGTGAAAGTTGAATTTTTACGTTTGACGCATTCGTCAGAACATTCTGGAAAATGCACATAGGACCACCACCTTGCACAGGGCGGTGGTTACAGGACCGCCGCCTGCTCGGTGACGGTCACGAAACCACCACCCAGGAAGGGCGGCGGTCCTGTCACTTAAGACTAAAATTCAAATAAAAAGGGGGCAGAGGACAGAACAAAGCACACAGAGCTTGGATAAAGCATTTGGGATGTAAACATACACTTGGTGAGCTTTTTCTAGATTTTGAACACCTTGTGAAGAGACTGAATCATCATTGGGGTTTCCGTAACCTCTTTTTGGTAGTACAGTACCTACATTTTTGGGTATGTACATATTTCCCCCTCAGAGAAGTGTTTTAGCCATGAAGAGGCATAAAACGGTGGGTCCGAGTATGGCGGTCCCAAAATGGGGAGTTAGAAGTTATACCTGACATGCCCATGTGTTGAAATGTCGCCATCCAAATTCCCGCTACCTGCAAAATGAAAAGAGGACTCAAGTGCAGATAGATAAAATAAAATAAAATAAAATTAATATGAAATGAGGACTTACCATTTACGTGGGGATTAGAACTTACCTCTCAACACTCCATTTCTGCGAAGAAAACATTCAAAACCAAATTAGAATACTATATATATTTAAAACGAGCTCATTTTACTATTCATTTATGCGTGTCGATTTGGTGGTTTTTGAGCTCTAGGACCCATGGTGACCATTTTTGATGAGAGTACAGTCAAAACATCCGTTACGAGATCGTGATCATGCCTCCAAGAGCAGGAGATCGACCCATGAAGTCTCAGGTTAGTTCTTCTCAATTTATCATTTTTATCCCTGAGACTCTCCCATGGGATCTTAAATGTATCTTAAGGGAATCATTAACAATTTTTCCTTTCTTCTTTTTGCGCACATTAGTCTAGAAAACACCTATGTTCAAATTTTCATTTTCATTTTCATTATTGTGAACATGTATGATGATTTCAATATTATCCTTATCAACATGAGTTTGAAACTCCATTGAAACAAGAGGATGAGAATTGGTTTCCACATTCAAATAAGCACTCAGGAGCGAAACATTTTCCATAGGAGAAGAGGAAGGAATGAACTCCTCATTATTAGAAACTAAATCATCTTCACTCTTAGAATCATCTTCTGAATCACTATCCAAGTGGAAGGAATGAACTCCTCATTATTATAAACTAAATCATATTCACTCTCGGAATCATCTTCAGAATCACTATCCAAGTAACCTTTAACAACCAAGTGACTAGGATCTGAATTCTTCCACCAAGAGGTTCTACTTTTAACTTGTTTCTTCCTTATTTGACAATTTGAAGCTAAGTGACCAAGAGAAAAACAAGTCCTGCATATGAAGGGGAACCCTTCATAGTCTAAATTTTGATTCTAGATTCTATCCTCCACTTTGAGCTCAATAGAATCCGAAAAATCAACAAAAGTGTTCATATTAACTAATATGCGTGCATATGTGGTATAATCATATAAGGTCGTATTTGGGTCAATAGACAAGCATTTATCCAAGGTATCCCCAATTGAAAGTAAAAATTCTCACCCCAAAATTGGAGGGGCAAGTAAGGCAACCAAACCCAAATGTGTTTGACATGGAAAGTATCAGTCACATGATTAAATATAGGGAACCATGACTTGATAAGCATAAAGTGAGACTTAAAATCCCGAATTGTTCCAAAAATTAGATCTTTATCAAAGGTTTTAGCAAAAACAAGAAATAAAAAATATCTAAATTTAGGGTAAATTCCCAGTTTACATTTCATAACATGCCTATAATGAATCAAAATCCATTTGTAACACCCACTAAAAACTCCCACTTGAGACCCAAGAACAACCTAGGTTTAGTTAGAAAAATTATGGAATAATTTTTTTAAGTGTTCACAAGGCTTTGAAACTACAGTTGTCACAAACATGGTTTCAAAGACAATTAAATCTAATAAATAGCTTTTCCCATTATCACAATTAATAAATCCACCTTATAAAACAATAAGTATAATAAATCCACACCTAGCTCAAATTCTCCTTGGGTATTAATTTAATAATTAATTAAATTAACACTATAGTTAAATATTCCTTAATTAAAATTTACGAGGGTTAAAGGATCCCAACAATTAAATACCCAAGGTATTTAATTTCACAAGGTCTAAAACAAGAAACAAGGTCCAATCCAAGGGGTTAGATTAACATTTAAATTAATAGGGAAATTTCTCACTTACCCTCTCTCAAACTGACTTATAAGAATTAACCTGATTTTTATCATATTTAATGCACTTAAAAATTCCTGAAATCATTCCCATTAGATAGGAGATTTCCTCCCCTTTCCAGTGATATAAATAATTCCTCCTAACTCTTCATACTTCTCAAGTTATGGGCCGGCGGGCCTTTGGTTGAAAATTTTCCCAAAAGTGGTCTGTGGGCCTGGGGAAGGAATTTTCCCCAAGGGCGATCTGCCCCGCGGCTGCAGAAGAAATTTTTCCAGGAGAAGGAACGCGGACCGACGGAGCGGGAAGAAAATTTTTCCCAAACGTGGGCCGATGGAGCGGGAAGGAACTTAGCACTTTTTCTCTTTTGGGACAAAGGCACAATTTACCTCCGCGCACTCGTGAGCCCATGGCCATAGGCTTCGCGCCAAAAGAGGACAATTAACCCTAGGGTCTACAAGGGACACATGTCCAAAATTCAAACAAAAAGGGAAGGCAGGTCGTCGGAGGCATTTATGATTTTTAGCTTCTTTGTCTAAAAATCTTTAAGGGATTAAAATGATCCGCACCTCCGCTGACACCCAAGATGCCACGTGTCAAGCTCAGGATGCAAGCGGGGAAAACGGACCGGAAGGGAAAATTAGAAAATTTTAGTTTTAGGAAGAAAAACATTAAGGGTTTAAAACAACTCATGCCTCCGCCGACGCCATAAGAAGCCACGTGTCACACCCACAGTGACTTACAAAAAGGCGGGCCGCCGGGGAGACTTAGAAATTTTTTACTTTAGCGAATAAAACCTTTAAGGTTAAAAAAAATTCTGTTCCTCCACCGACGCCCAAGGAAGCCATGTGTCAGACAACGGGATAGCGGGAGGCTTAGCAAATATCACCTAAAATTTAAAAGTTAACTAAGAGGGTGCGGGCCCGTGTGTCCGAGGAAGTACTTCACTAAAACAAAGGTTGCGGGCTACGGGGCCATGGAGGAACTTATGAATTTTAACCAAAATTTTTAAAAGTTTAAGTTTGAGAACACAGGGCCATGCGCTGCGAAATGCTTTTGAGGTGAAGGGCGGGATGCGGGCCCACTAGCCCACGGAAATGCTTTTCAAAAGGCGAAGGGGCGGGGCCACGGGGAAAATTTTTCCAAAATTACTTTTTCTAACTTAGCTTATTTTTCCGCCAAAAGAGGATTTGGACCAAAGCGGCGGGAATTTCAAGACTTTAGCGTTTTTAGGGCAAAAAACATAAAAGGTAATTTTTAGCCCGCGTCCCGCCAAATGAATACTTTATTAATTAAATTTGACAGTTAGATATTTTTGAAGCCAAATGAAGTAAAAACTTCAGAAGGCCATAACATTTGATTGGGAACTTGGTTATTTCCAAACGAGGACTTTTTAGAAAGGTCTCGACCTCCTCTTTGCACAAAAACCTTAAAAATTTAATTTTGATAAAGTTTGAAGGGCTAATCTTATGAAAACGTATTTCTATTTTTAAAAATGTGAACTGGTCTTTTTAACTTACAAATTATGTTCCAATCCGCCATGAATTCTTTCTCAACATGCCAAACAAAAATGGAGGGTTGCACTTGGAAGAATTTAGGATGGATTGTAAGGGTTAAATTGTTTAATTGAATATCAATTCGAATTTTCCCAATTTGACAAAGAAACAAATGAGTTTTTTTGTCTAAGCCCGATTTACAAGTTTTATGAATTATTTCTTGAGTGTTATAGTCTATTCGGGATCGTTTTGATCATACTATGTCCAATTTAATATTTCATTTGTCTTTCATAGTTTGCAGGGTTTTTCTCGCACATTTTCGATAAATATTTGTAGCTATGCGCTTAATCAAACATAAATCGAGACTTAATTTTGAATGGATCTATTTCACTTGTCATACTTTAGGTATTTGAAATCATTTTAATTTTACCATGTTCTATTTCCTTCAATCCAAAAACGTGAAAAGAGAATGCAATACTAATTTCCAAAATCAAGCATTTCAAATGAAACAGAGTAATATATTTTCTTCATACGTATTTCCAGTCTTTCAAATAGAGGATTTCATAATACATTTCAACAATCAGATTTCAAATATAACAATACCATTTGTGGAAAATAATACAACTTCTATTAATTCGAATTATTCTTTTACAACTTCTTTCCCTTTTTTCAAAAGCCAGATTACAAAATACACCTTTCAAAAAAATATTACAGAGTATGTCTCTTTCACATTCAAATGGGGATTTCATTTCCAAAACATAGTAACTCTTCATCACAAAATATATTACATTGTAATCCACTTCAAGTGGGAAATGGTTACAAAAAGGAAATCTCACAAAGGACTATCAAAATTGTCTTATTTCTCATCTCCAGAACAACAACAAGAAGATCCACCATTTTTTAATTTGATCAAAACAAAACAAGGGGAAAGGCAACGCTCTCTACCCAACCAAGACATCCAACAAAGAGGATAAGTTGTCCTCCTTCATTGGCCCCCGAGCCCCAACCACAATGCAATAAGAGATGTTTTTCAACTCATGGCAATAACAGCTTCCACAACACAAAAGAAAACTTTCACATTCAATTCACACAGTCCAAAACATAATGCAGTTTGCAACCACATGAGAACAACAAACAATACTCAGGTTTCATCATGCAAGCCAAATGAGCAAGAACTATGGGGGAAGCTGCTTATGCCTCCCAAAGGAGAAATGGGTATCACCACCTGAAAAATCAAACCGCCAATATATATCAATTCAAACCCCTAACATGCCCTTATGCCTCCCCAAGTACCGCTTCTTCCTCCCATTTCCTTATGCCTCCCCAACATGTTATGGCACCCAATAACGAGTAAAAAAATTCAAGCTATTTCTTTTACAAGGTGGAACCCAATCCCAACTCCCTCCACACTTATACTTCCCCAAAACACTTATGCCACCTACAAGAATCCCCATAGTCTTCTCCTACACCATACCTAGGCCATCTACCCAACCAACCAACAATCATATTAAAACATTCAACTATTCACATATGCATAAAATGAAATAAGAGCATTTTAAAGAGCCAAGCTCCTACCTCTCCATGATGGAGTTTGTTCCAAGGTTCAAAACAACAAGCTTTCCAATGCAAAATAGTCCAAGATCAACAATCCACAAGCATTCAAGAAGTCTCCAACTTTCTCCCAATTTGCAAGAGCTCAAAACAAATGAATTAGCCAAAAGAAGTCGCCCAAAATGAAGCAATCCAAAGTGAAGTAACCTCAAAACAAGCTAAGAAATTCAAATATATAGAAGAGGAAGAAAGGAGGATGAGGTGGATCCATGTAGGATGCCACATCACACATCCTCAACTCCAACTCATAAGTCAACTTCAATCTCCAAGGCATAATAAATAAGTGGGTGAATAAAATTACAGTTTACTTACACACTCCATTCAAACCCACACCCCATAAGGACTAAAATTAAAAACATGTAAAAATTTCAATTAAAAATACAACTTGTCTTACAAAAATATATCATGAAGGTATAATTTTAACTCCCCAACCATAGGTAAGGTTGGTATACAAATTTAAGAGGTGTGGGACAAGTTTAACTTGTCCCACAAGCCTCCAAAAATAACCTCAAATGAAAAATTCGAATTTCAAAAGAAGGTGGAGTGTTTCATACTCCAAATCTACTTACACAACTCTTACACATCACTTACACATTACTTACAACACTTTAATCAAGGGCCAAAAACTCTAATAATTACTTTCTTATGACCCATTTCAATTAATTAATTCAATAATATGGTTACTCACAATATTTACACACAATTTAATTAAATAGAAAAAAGGAAAACACATCACTTATTAAACACATACTAACATTACACAAAGGAACCAAACAAATAAATGCACATAACCCCTTGGTCAAATTTAAAGGTGATCCCCCCATGGGAACCCCTAACAAAATCAAACATACACAAAAACAATACATGTTGCCATGGTGACCTTATTGAATTCATCTAGAATTCCAATGTGGTTGGTCTCCAATCCCCATGTTTGTTGTGATATTTTAACCTCGCAAAACAAAAATACCTCTTTCAGCCTCGTGGTCGCATCAAATCATCCAAAATAAATATAAAATATAACTTCCAAAGTCATCTATATATATATGAATCACAACAACATTAAGGCAAGTAGTAATATCATTTATAATCTCTTCAACAACTATATGATCATCAATTAATTCAATTTTCCAAGTCTACTCAATATATCAAAACATCACATGTCCGAACAACATCTATAACTATAACCATGTCAAACAGTATATCAACATCAATATATAAAGTGTCTCTAGTAATCATCATGCATCATATATGAATCAAAGTCAACAATAGTCCATGCTCTAACATCTAACATCATACTAAATCAAAAGTTACAATAATGTCCATAATATAGTCAACAGGATCATAATCAATAATAAAAGGTGTCAAAGGGAAGTGGGCACTACATCCCCCTCCCCTTAGACTCAACTTCCTCCTGGAAGTCACTGGAACAAATGTGGGAACTGAACTCGTAACAAAGTAACATCCTCCCATGTCGCCACAATCTCATCATATATGCCCCACCGCACTCGAACTCTGGTCGATCTCTCTCCCTCAAGGCCCGAGTCCTGCGCTCTATAATGCAAACGAGCTCCACCATCACCTGCCCTTGATCCTTCACCTGAAAAGAGGTCCAATCCATCACATGAGAAGGATCTGTAATATATCTCCTAAGAATCGAAACATGAAACACATCATGTACACGAGACAAGCTAGGTGGCAACACTAGATGGTAGGCCAAAGGGCCGATATGCTCCAAGATCTCAAAAGGACCAACGAATCTAGGAGCTAACTTAGAACCTTTTCCATAATGGATAGGGATCTTATGTGGCCTAACACGAAGGAAAACCTTCATGCCCACATCAAAATTACGGTCGGTCCTATGCTAATATGTGTACTTCTTCTTCCTATCCCGTGCCTCCCGTAGTCTCTGTATGATCATAACCACATGCTACTCTATGTCCCGTAGTAAAGATATTCCAAGAGAAACCATGTCCTCTAACCTAACCTAGCTAAGAGGTGTCTTGCACTCTCTTCCATACAAATCCTCGAAAAGAAGCCATGCCTATAGAACTCAAACATATTATTGTAGGCAAAATCCACCAAGTACTAATAATCCTCCCATCTCGACTGATGATCCATCACATACATCTGAAGCATGTCCTTAATAATCTGATTCACCCACTTAGTCTTCCCATCTATCTCGGGTGATATGTTTGTGGCTTGAATTTGATCCTCGTCCCGAGGGCATGTTCATGGTAGTCCAAAAATGGGAAGTATATAGAGGATCACAATACAAATAATATTCCACGTAATCCCGTTCAACCCGAAAATCTCATCCGATAAACCTATGCCACTACACGACTTGTATAAGTGGTCTTCATCGAAGAAAAATGAGCCACTTTTGTCAATTTATCCACCATGACCATGATGTCGTCGTGGTGGTATCTTGACATGGGTATCCCAACAATGAAGTCCATGGAAATGGTGTCCCACTTCCACTCCTATAGCAAGAAGAGGAAAGAGAAGGCCATCTAGATTTTGATGCTCAACCTTCACTTTCTGGCACTCTAAACAATGTGACGCAAACTAAGCCACTACAAACTCCTCTCCAATGATACAACTATCTCAAGGTGACGTGCATCTTCTTCACTCCAAGATGGGATAAATAGGGTGCATGATGTGCCTCTATCGTAATATCCCGTCTCAAGCCTCTATATCTGGGAACATAAATCTGGCCTATATTCTTGAGAAGGCCATCTTCCTCTAATGAAAAACCATCAAACTTCCCCTCAAGGGGTCTCTGAGATCGGATCTCTTCTCTCGGCTACAATGTAGAAAATTTTGAGAGGAAGCTGTTGTAGAATCCTGCTCTGCAAATCTATGGCCCTTGAAATGGACATAACCACATGTCACCATCTACTAAGAGCATCCTGTAACCACATTATCCTTCCCCTTCACATGCTCTATCTCCATATCATACTCATAAAGCAACTCCATCCAACGCCGCTGACGAGCGTTGAGATTGGGTTGCGTGAAGATGTGGAAAAGACTCAAGTGATCTGTCTTGAGTGTGAATCTCCGACCCAGAAGAAAGTTTCTCCATAAAACCAAGGCATGCACAACTTCCGCAAGCTCAAGATCATGAGTCGATAATTGAGCTCATAATATTTGAGTTTTCGAGACTCAAAGGCAAATACTCTTCCCTCCTACATTAACACACCTCCAACTCTTGCCAAAGAAGAATCCGTGCATACGCAAAACTCACCCTATGGATCCCACACCGCAAGAATAGGTGCTGTCGTGAGGCACTCCTTCAGTTTCCTGAAGGCCTACTCACATTTGTATTACCAATCAAACTTCTTCCCTTTCCACTGAAGGGAAGTAATGGGATGTGCAACCTGAGATAAGTCCTGAACAAATCTCCTATAATAACCTGCTAAGCCCATGAAGCTGGGCACCTCTGTCACATTAGTGGGTGCTGGCCAATCCATAATAACTCTAATCTTGGAAGGATTGATTGAGATACCTTCCCCAGAAATGATGTGGCCCAGATACTGCACCTCTGTCTAGAAGAATGCACACTACTCCAAGTTCCCATAAATTTTCTGCTCATGAAGACATTGAAGAACCTGACGAAGGTACCCCTTGTGCTCCTCATGCGTACATGAGTAAATCAAAATGTCATCAAGAAAGATGAGCATGAAGAAATCTAAGAAATTCCTGAATACCCCATTCATCAAACTCATAAACATTGCGGAGGAATTCATCAAACCAAAAGGCACCACTGTGAACTCATAGTGCCTATATCTCGCATTTAAAGGCGAGTCTTATGAATATCCACCTCTGTAATCCTTAGTGATGATATCCCGAATTAAGATCTATCTTAGGTAAAATTGTGGCTCCCTTCATCTGATCAAACAAATCATCTATGCGTGGAAGGGGATAATGATTCTTGATCGTAAATTTGTTCAGCTGATGGTAATCAATACAAAACCGTAAGGACCAATCCTTCTTCTTCACAAAAATTACCAAAGTGCATCCTAAGGGGATACATTGGGATGGATAAGGCCTTTCTCCGAAGGCCCTCTAGAATTGTAACTTGAGCTCGCAGAGCTCCGAGGTGGTCATCTAATAAGGTTCTCGTGAGATAGGCTCTGCTCCCAGAACTAGATCTATATGAAAATCTATCTCACATGGGGGTGGTAACCCCAGAGTAGCTCCCTTGGGAAAAAATATAAAAAATATCTCAAGATGGGATGGTCATCTAGTGATGGTCTACTAGACCCATCCTCTGATTGGTCACTAAATGTAACCACATACATCTAAAAACCCCGTCGCACACACCACTTAAGCTGTATAACAGAGATGGTGCGAATGGAAATGAGTTTCCTGACCCCTGAAATCACCGACTCAACTCCTAGATCATCTGCATAAGATATAGTCTTATGGTAACAATCCATCTTGGCCCTATGTGCAGATAACCAATCCATGCCCAAGATGACTCCATAAGAACCCAATGGAAGGATACGAAGATCTAAGGTAGTGGTGAAAGGTCCCAAATCCACTACACACTCCTTAACTAAGGAGTCTACAAAGATCTTGGCTCCAGAAGCCATCTATACGTCCCAACTAAGACCCTGCCTAACTGCCACCATCCTACATCACTCTACTAAATATGGTGCAATAAAAGAATCGAAGAACCAATCAAACAGAATGGAGGTAGGAATACCACTAATGCTACCTTTAGTCTCAATAATCGTACTATGGTGCTCACTGGCAGCTCGACCACCGCATAAATCCTATGATCACGTCCCATGTCACCAACAATCGGCTCTGAGATCTATGTCTTACCCTTGTTATTAGGGTTCTGAGGGTAGTCTCTCCAAAAAAATTTGGAAACACCACAACCAAAACAACCGCTTTGATCCTCTCCCATGAGTAGCAGGTTCAGCCGGTGCTCGGAAGTTTTCACTTGTGGATCCCGATGATCCGACCGTGGTCTATTGCAGTCTCTACTAGTGAGTTGCTGCTTGACCGAGCTCTAGTGCACCCGCTTCCTAATGGGACCCCTAGAAGGAGACCCCATACTCCGACCCCTCTGTGCATAAAATCTCTTTGGAGGTCTATAAGGGGGGTGGGTGATGCAGCATAGAATTCTCAGATAACACCTAGTCGTGCTAGCACATCACTCAACATAGGCTGAGTGCTCACCCGAAGTGCACAAAGGTACCAGTCCCTCTTTAGGGTTTCTGTAGCAGAATGGTAGCATGATGAAGTAATACAACAAGCATATATTTAGAAGCTAATCCATCTTTACACAGTTATACAGGACCAAATCTTTAAAGGCAAGCGCTTAAGTATAAATCATCAAGAAATTAATAGTATGCAATGACAAAACATATAGGACACTTTGGTTCGGCCAATATTCTTCATATATTAAACATAACAACAATACAGAAGCTTGATACATTAATAGTCATGCGCGCATGGATCTGTTACAATTATCCAGTCTCATGCACTCATGAATCTCTAGTCCTTCAAAATGACATCTATCACTAAGTGATTCATTACATATATATAGGGTGGGAAACTTTCCTTCACCACTTAACTATACCAAAAATAGATCGCACGCTAATAATAGCCATGCACATTTTACAATTATAGCCATACATATAAGTATGCTATCTATAGATCGATGACAGCTAACTACAATGATGAATCTATTCTTGGATTATTTCCATGCAAGAGTGCTTCGACATGCTCTTTGAAATATAGACGAAGAGTGGCACGTAAGTCTTGGCATCACTTTGTGTATTCCACACGCCAACCTCTAAAAATAGACTTGATCTACAAAATTGGCTAAGTCCCGAAAGTCTGACTTTGCACCTCCGCACGCGACACCTTCCTATTCCTTCACGCCTTCGATCCCATCCTATTTTTCCACGCGGACTCTATGTGTGAGTTCTGCTAAGTGTTTTCTCTGATCAACATTACCCCACACTAATCTCATTGTTGCCCCGAAAATGGTGATGTCCAAAACTTGAATAAAGAATGGTTGAATGAAGAAAATTGAATAATTTATACACAAAAGAACTGTTTAAGCTTTAGGCTCCTCTGCTTTCTTTCTGAAGTATCAATTTTGGATACTCCTCTTTGATATCTTCTTCTAAGTTCTCCCACTCCGCTAATGTCTTTACTGCTTTCTCTGGAACATCCACACCGATAGACTCCAACTCATCCTAAGTTAGTTTTCCTTGCTCATTCTCATTACAAGCAGATGCTAGACATAGTTGTATGCATCCCTTCTAGTACATCCATCTTCGAGAAATGAGCTTTCCAAGCTCATATATCCTCTCTTTATTCGGTTCCTATGCTACGGTAAGTGTCTTGCGCTTCTTCTTTACCAGAGTTAGTCATTCAACGTGGCCTAGTGTTGCATCCTTCATGGCCTTTTGTACCTCATTGTCTTCTTGCTAGTGTTTTTACCTTTATTAGCGCATCTGGAGCTGTGCATATCATTAATGAATGATCGGATTTCTTCAGCTCCTCTTGGATTGCTTGTAGTAGGCCCTCATATGTAGGAATATTCCTTGCTACTTCAGCCTTTAATTTTTCTACCTTTTATGCTGGGTCCTTGGGCTACTCTATTATATGCACCTTCTCATCCTTCAACACTAAATCTATAATTGTTCTTATGTAGTGCATTGCAGAAGGAAATTATTTTGGTACCTGTACTTCCAGATGCAGGCGTGCCTTTATTATATCATCTCCAATTTCCTCCACCATATCGACAAAAGTCTCATATTTCCTTTTACTCAGATCCTTCTCCTACACTAAATGTGCTATTTCCACTTCCTTTGCTTTCAAATCCTCTGTCAGCGCTTTAATTGTAGCATATTTGTCAATGTTTCTTCTAGCTACCTCAGTAGATACCTTCACTAGGGCATTGCTTACTTACTCATCTTTCATAACCGTTGGTTTAATTGTCATGTGACAGACTTCAGTGCCTTCTTCAACCTTCTAGATTCACATGATTCTTCACAGACATCAAAATATGGTTCATCCATATGTGTATGCATCGACCATGAAATTTTCTTTTGTGTTCACAATGTCGCCATGTTCTCGTCCATAAGCACCCACCCGAATAAATATTTTTTCATGATGGTGCTCTGGAACCGAGCGCGAACAATCATCTTTTGATCTTCTGCATACCCCATTGTTTGTACCTTTGCGTCCTCACTTTTCCGATGGGACCTTGGCCCTCTTGGAATGGTTACATCAAGGTGATATTATTTAAGAAACTCACACAAAAAAAATTCTTGAGATATAGGGGTGACCATCAAATTTAACTCTTGGTCAATGTTACTCTTATGGTCTGCTTTTAATTGAGCATACCAAACTAAACCTTGTAAAGCAACAAACTCTAATTTCAAAATCTTCATAATCCATAATTGATGGATGCCAAAAAGATTAAGATCGTGGCAAGCGGAAATGAAAATGGAAAAAATTACTTAAGTCTATTGTCAAGGATTACAAGAAGAAGAATGAATGTAGTTCCCCTTATTACGCCACGGTTTCTGCTTTCCACATTGAGTCGTACACTTGGCATTTTCACTTTCTTTGTGCATTTAATTTTCGAGTACTAAGTATAGGAATTTGGTATTCCTAAAATAGGAACTCAATAAGGAGTGATTGACATATAGATGGCCTTCCAACTCATAACACTACGGCTCACCAAAAATTTCAAAGATGTAATCCATTAACTAGAGAAGAAAAGTGAAACAGATCTTGATAAGATATGGAGACCAAAATTTATGTACCCAAGTCAGGCCAACTTATGATCAGAGTAGTGAGGCATAGATGGGTTTGTATCATTGGTTGGCGGCTATCACCCAATAGAATGGTGCTAGGAATATGCAGCATTAGGATTACAAACAGTAGCACCGACCTCATATTCCTAACGTTTCAAAATTGTTTCCTATCTAGTGGATATCTTATGAACTACTTCATCATCAACTTTCTGAAATAGTATCAATGTAGAAGTTCAAACATTGTTATTGTTGATGTTGATCTACACATCCGTAAGTTTTTTTATTGAGGGTTTCCATTCGCCAAATTCACCCTGGGGTACGATTCTCATCTCATCCCTTATTACTCGTATCTCCTAGCTTATGTGTGTACATAAAAATAATTTATACAATACTTTATTTATCTAATGAGACGGTATCTCCAGTTTATGTTATTCCCCTTATAAGATTTTCACTTAGTACTATCCTTTATTTTTGTTTTTGTATGTACTAAGGAAGAATGTATATCTTTTGAATTCTTATGGGGCATTGATTATGTACAAACATTTTATTTCTTTATAACCTTTGAGAAACATTGGAATTTCCTTTTAAGGAATTTCTATATCCTCTTTACTTTTTGCAAGATCCAAAGCACTATTTTCATTGGTTGTGTCAAGATTTAATGTGTTGACGATCTAATGTTATCGTACCTATATTTTACAAACCATATTTAATTTTATCTAATTTGCTCTTACCTTAGAATATGTGTCAAAAGTTACTATTAATATATTGTGTTTTTAAGGTCTAAATAATTGAATTATTTTCATTACGTTTATACATTTTTAATGTTATTCAATGCTTATATTATCAAAGCATACTATAATGTAATTGTAGTAATCCCAAAAAGTTAAAAAATTATTTTAAAGTAAAACATTTTGGGTTAGTATCTATTGAGACAGTTTAATACTCAAAACCATTTCATTCACAATCAATTATATTAAGTATATCAATATGTTTTATAAGTTTGTAATGAACTCATTACAAATTAATTTCAATCAAAATATTAAACTACAAATGAGACCAAGAATAGAGAATTGGAATGGAAACATCAAAAGGGAAATAAATACATGAGTTTTATTGAGTCTATTAAAATATAGACACAATTCATTTTTTCATTTTACTAAATATTTTAATTTTTAAAAATATTTCTAGGTCATACTTCAAATTATGTTACTACTTTTTACACTTTTCTCGCAATATTGGATGTTTTTTATTGTTAACACTCACACATACAATTGAGTGGATATTAAAACAAACCTTATATGCAAGTTTCATATGATATGATTAATATGATATAGTGACAATAAAAATTAAGTTATGGGCAACGACATCGAGATTTCCGCATCTATGTTTCATGTTGTTCTTATCATAAGGGTGACACATAGGATATCTTTTGTTTTGCATTTTTGTAACTACATCTCTTTAGTTCTAATGGGGAATTGAATATGTGTACATGTGTTTTCCCCTTTAACCTTTGAGTAACACTGAAATTTAAATGTTGTAAATATTACTTAGGACTTTTTGCTTCTATAGCAGAGACAAGCAATTATTTGATAGGTTGTTTTGTCACAATTTATTTTTAATGTAATGATTGTGGAGCTCTCACCAAATGGGAGAACGTATCCCTAAGGAATATGTTAGGGACAGAGTCGTGGTTCCCATATTTAAGGTCACATTTAGGAAGTGACAGAAGACCACATGATTCCAAATCATCACGAAGAGAAATGGAAATGGATAAGATGGAGGAATGATCCAAGGATATGACTAAGTGACATTGGTAAATTTACTAACAACAGAATGTTTGTAATTGCAATGCGTTAAGTAGTTACACTTCTGGTTTACCATCAAGGGAGGCTAGATGATAGGATCCCGATTCATATTTATGCGTGATAATGTATGGTCCTATCCAGATGGGGGAAAACTTTCCACATTGGCTCCTTTCTAGAGTAGTGACGTTCTAATTTTCTTTAAGGACAAGGTCACCGAAATTGAATTCATGCTCCTTAAGGTGATTATTATAAGCATGTTTAATGTGCTCCTAGTAAACATTATGGTGTTCAATAGCAAGAAGGAAACACTCATATAGTATTTTGAGTTGAGCTAGAAGAGACTGGAGATAATATTAATCAGAGATGAAGTCACGTAGGGGCATGCACAAAGATGGGATTTAAACTTCAAGAGGGAGGACGGATTCAGAATCGTAAGCAAGAGAAAAGTCATCACCCCTATGGAGGTTAAAATTCTAGTGCGATAGGACCAAAGGGAAAAAGGGAGTTGGAGATGCCAATTACGACCTACTTGATCAATAGTTTTGGAAAGAATGTTTCTAAGGGTTTTATTAGTGGCTTCGGCTTAGCCATTAGCTTGGGGATAGTATGGAGAAGAGAAACTAATTTGGATGTCAAATGCACCACATATCTTCTTGAGATATTTTTTTAAAGGACTTTATGTTGTCTGTAACAAGCTTATGGGGAACGCTGAAACAACAGATGATGTGTTGATAAATAAAATTAATGATAGGACTAGATTTGGTTGAGGTAAGTGGGATTGCTTCTACCCACTTAGTAAAATATTTTGTGGCCGTTATGATTGAATGATTCTGCTATGAAGAATGGGTATTAATAAGACCAATAAGATCAAGGCCCCATTGTGAAAAGGGATAAAGTTCCTGAGCCGACTGCAAATCTTGACTAGGAATGTGAATGAGATTGGAATGTTGTTGACATTTTTCACATTTCTTAACATATTCACAACAATCATGATTAAGGGAATGCCAGTAATATCCAAGATGAAGAACACACTTATAAATGGCTAAGCCACTAAAGTGCCCACCATAAATACCGTCATGGAATTCCTAGATGGCTCGAGAGGCTTCATGGGATTTGAGACATTGGAGAAGGACACCGTCAAATCCACGTTTATAAAGAATTCCACCAAGGATCACATAGTAGTGAGCACGCTGAAGGAAGGACCTCTTAGCATTTTTAGATAGATCGAAGGGAGAATGAATTTGGATAGATAATCAAATATTTGAGAGTACTAAAGGTTTGGTGAATTAGATTCAATAAGATTAACCTGAGGTAACTCATGAAAAGGCCGGTCACGGTGATGAACAACAACATGAAGCTTGGACTCCTCTGTTTTCCATGGGATGAGAGCTATGAGCGATGTCATTGTATCAACACAATGATTTTTTGATCGGGGAACATCTTGGATGGTGTAAGATTCAAAAACCTCAAGAAAAATATGAACAATGTCTCAATATTTTTGAAGAGTATTATTTTTACATTGATAATCACCTGTGACTTGTTTGATTATGAGCTCAAAATCTCTGTAGATGTCAATAATTTGAACACTTAAAAAGACAACGATTTTGAGGCCTGGATAAGAGCATTATATTTTTTCATGTTATTTGTGCACTCAAAATTGAGTTTAAATGTGAGGGGAATAGGAGTTTCCCATGGAGGAATAATAATGATATCAGTGCCTCCCCCTTGCTGACATTTTGAGCCATCAAAGAAGAGATTGAATTTGAGAGGATTATATTCATGATGAAATTGATTAATGGATTCATCTCAGAAATTGTTCATGAGGTAAATGTGTACTAGGAAGAGGGGATTCTACCAATTGGTCAGCAATAACTTGTCCCTTAATGGATTTTTAAGTGATAAAATCAAGTTTAAACTCTTTCATGAGCATGAGCCATCGAGTAACGTGATCACTGTGATAAGGTTTGGAGCATACTTAACATGATACAAAGGTACCCAATGAGCACGAGGAGGAAAGTCAGATTGGAGGTGACACTAAGAAGGAAAAAAGATTTTAATTACAACAACTATTAATCATTTACAAAATTATTTAAATTACGGAAACTATATAAATGTTTAATATAGTCATGGGTCCGGTTTAGTCTCCTAAATGGACCCAAGCCTTTATATTTTAATACCCAAGTTATACAAGAGATTAATTAATTAATAATCCTAAAAATTAAAGTGCAACCTTATAACTTAAGTCACTTTTTAATTAAATGGGAGCCCTTGGATTTATGAGATTTCTACTCTAAAAATAAATCTTATGAGGATTAAATTTAAAACCTAATATCTCATATTTCATCTACCTCATCACATTTCATTCGGTTGCCCTAGTTTTGGTTTTGTGGTTTTTGTTTTGTAGGAAGGAGATGAAGCTCATGGAGAACTCAAGAATGAAGATCAATGGTTGCAGGGTTTTTCAATCCAATTGATATTCTTATTTCGGATTTGAAATCCATTCTGGTTTGCACACGAGTTATTTTATTTCAAAAGGGTTAAAAATATATTGCTCTCATTGTTTTAAATCCGGGCCAAGTATGAATCTGCAAGTTTTCTTGATTTATTTTAATTTGAGAGCTCTTCTTTTGAGAAGATTGGAGTGGGTTATTGTATTTAAATGAAGAATTAAAAACCCATATTAAAGTTAAGTGTGTGTGTGTGTGTGTGTATTCAAACTTTACATACATACATACATACATACATGCATACATACATGTGTACATTATATATAGTGTATTTTATTAATATATAGGATGAACAATAGAGAGCCCAAAATGGGCAGCCAAAGGAATAAGGCCTCAAGGCCTAGGTAGTGAACTACGGGTGACCCAAGGCCATTGAACAACATGAAGAGGGGGTAGGCCACGACGTTCGTGGGACAACCTAAGGAAAGAGGAAAAAGGGATGAGTTGTGGCATATGCCACAACCACGGCTATGGCATGCACCACAACCCATATAGATGGCAAAAAAGGGTTGGGGGAAAAGTTGGGACAACCGTCTCACCCTCCCCCATTCCATATATATATTTTATATTTAAACAAACACTTTAATAAAACAAGGTCTTTATATTAGTTTTTTTTTCAAAATTTCCAATAATCATTCGGATAAGAACATTTAGTTATATACACACACACATTAAGATATGTATATCTACACACACACACACATCTATACTAGATTCATTTGGGTGAGCTATAACATGAAGATGATATTCCATATCACATCAAATTATTTTACAATCTAGATTCACACACACACACACATGTATGTATGTATGTATGTATGTAGTTTTTCATTCAAAAGAATAATTATTATTAATAGTTGGTTTATATTTATAGAAATTTCATTTTTGAAGAACACGAGAATTTCAATTTTCTAACTCTTAGTTTGGCAATTTTGAATGAGTAGAAGAAAGGATAACTTAGTATAACAGACACACACACCAAGCACATTGCACACACACACACACACACACACACACACACACACACACACACACACACACATAGAACAAAATCAAAGTGTTCCATTATCCAACTCCATAGGATAACAATGAAATAAGGTTCCAAACAATTTTTTTCTGATACTTAACTCAATTCAAAATGAGAAAGGTTAAACATATTTTTATGCTACCAAGTTGGAAAATAGAGATGTTATAGATCTACATATAACACATCAACTGTTTCCACTATGAAACAACAAGATGTGACTTTTAATACAATTGTTTCATTTCCTAAACTTGATCCAAGCAAAAGCAACTATTTTGAGATTTTAAAATAAGCATTCAACTATTTCATGATTACATGAAGGAAGATTTAAGTGTAACTATTTTCAGATTTTAGATTTTCCCATAAACCATTCAAAATTACTTTACCCAAATAGTTTATTTCTTTCACTTTTAAGAAAAAAATTTCAAAAGGGAAAGAAATAAATTTAAACAACAAATTAGACTCTTTGAGACAAAGTGGAAACCAATTTTATAACATCAACAAGATCCATTTTCAAACAACAAGTAACAATCCTCTAATGAGTCTTTCCAACAACATTTTAACATTGAAACACTTCAACCTTTGGAATTAAATTCACACATTTGGCTTAGAGTAACATGGAAGAAAAGTAACTTAAAAATCCAAGCTACAATCTCTCCACTAAAGTGGAGACAACATGGAATTTTTTTCCCAAAAATTGAACAAATGTATAACAGTAATAAACTTGCAATCTTCCCTATCAAATAATTGTTTTTTCTATGATCATGGACTTTTTATTATTTATGTGTGTCTTATTATTGATGATATGGTATGTCATTCGTGTCTCTAAGTGTGTTTTCATGTCTCTATTTGGTAGTTATTGTGTAAGAATTCATGTTCTCGGCTCTATGGCCATTGAATGTATAAGTATAAAGCCCTTAAGGTATGTGTTTATATCATTATGATGTGTGACCAGTATGAGATGTTTGTGAAAGTTCATGATTTCCCTTGATATGTTACAAGGAGTGTAAGTTGTGTTGAACTCCTCAAGAGTGGGTTCATTGTTTTGATATCATTGTTTGACAATATTGAGTGTGTGTGTGTATTCTGTGGAGAGCATTGTATCAGGTTTATGTCTTACTGATATCTCATTGTCTTTCATAAGTTGTAATGACAAAGTATAGGATCCGTTTAGTATTCCCAATGAGTATAGTACCATAAAGGGTATCCTTTATGTCTAGAATGCTAATCAGAGGATATGATGTGTAAATATTTTTTTTCATATTTGTCATGTTGATTCAAGAGGACTATGTATAGTAAATTGAAGCCTCGTTTCATAATATTCCTTATGATCCCCTTAAAATAAGGTATGAAGATGTGTTTTATCCTTGAAGTAATATCTTGTGCTCTATAAGTTGGTGTCTTGTCTGTATCAAGTGGTGTAATCTCTTCTCAAAGGATGGTTGAAAAATGCTCTAGTATCATTAAGCATAATGGCTTGATCAATCAACATCATAAAGGATAAAGTCTATGCATTGTTCTTGGTGGTCTAAGATGCAAAACCCAAGTGTTATAAGTATGACAATACTTATCGGGACTTCAAATCAAGGGAATTCATTATCATAGTGCAAGATAATGTTGCTATAATGGCATTATACTCCATGTATTTCTCAAGGTTGAAGGTTGCCATGATATATGACATCTCTTTGCTTAGGAGTTGGTATTATGTCTAGAGGCCTGATATGAGGAAGCTATAGGTTTTTGGGTATCTTCAAGTGTCTCAAACTAAATATGAAGTGTAATATGGTGTGCTAGCCAAATAATCTTGGACACCATGAAAGATGAAGGATATCTGAACTTATATGTTCCTAGTTAGGATTGAAGTGAAGAGTAAAGACTATAATGAGTATTTGTAGGACCGAATGAAGAATTTGAGCTTGGACTAGGTATGAAGGGGTTTGAACTTGTTGTTTAAGGACAATTCTTGTTGAATATGTTTCTAGAGGATCTCTAAAGTATATCCATAGTCAAATTGATATGCAAGGGAAGTGTCCTGATTTTTTCTATGTCTACATGAGCTCAAATAAACATGTTATATCATAATTACAGTCTATTAGGTATCAAGATGAGAAATAGTGAGAAGTAGGACTGTAGATGAAATCTGTGTGTCAAAGTGTGAAGTGCATAGTTGTGTGTATAGAGAATATATATGTTTGAAGGTTCTGTAAAGATCATTATGTTATCATAGAAGACCTATAGGTTGTAAAGAGCGTGATGGCCCTAATTGAGGGTTTCACGGCTGATTAATGTTGTTTTAAGGTATCTAACTCCATACTATAGGTATGTATCATGGTGATTCATGATTTCCATATGTTGAATAAGGTGTTATTTATTCTTGAAGATGTTGTTACAAGGAGATATTTCTAGTATAAACATGGAATGGGTTAAATTCAAGTAAAATTGATGCCTCACTGGTCTGCACAGTCCTTCAAGAGCGGTATGAATGGAAAATTTTATTTAAAGGTGCTAATAATGGAATTTTGGTCTGAAATTTTGTAATTTTCATCAATAATCACGAGGATAAAGGGTATAAGTGGTTTAAGGCTTTAGGAAATCATATCTCCTTAGTTATCTTTGACAAGTATTGAGAAGTTTATTCATATGCACAGTGAGGAGGGTTTGACTATCAAAACCCAGTGTATTGAATTTATTCAAGGGATCAAGTTCATATCATAATGTTAACACAATCTAATAAATGTAAAAAAATATTCAAAGTGTCTCTTAGACTTAGGAATGGTTGAGAGGAAGAATTGGTTGAGTTTCACCATGATTATAGCTAAAAATTGCAATCTACGAGTTTAGAGGTAGAGATGAAGATTTATTAGGTATGTATGATGGTGTCCTATCATTCCTTGATTTGTTCATAGTTCGGAGATGCCCTAAAATTCCTTGAAATGGTTTGGGAGTAAATTTATCGAGGATCTCAATTGATAACGTGTTTGAGAGGTTTTTTTAATCTCGAAGGGAATGAATGTCCGCATTTATAGAAGAGGTAGAGTTAAGTTGTTACAAAAATTATGAAGTGTTACTCAAGGATCTTTCCCATCAATAAAGGTAATATTCATTCATTTATCCATGGTTTTCATGTGATGGCATATGAGGAGGCCCTAGTTGCTCGTCAAAGGATGGAAAATCATTTTTGCTACAAAATACCTCACAACAAGACAATGAAAAAGGTTAGTAAGGCTATGAAAACTATGATAATGACAAGCTACAGGTATGATTCTAATGTTGTTGGATATATCAAGTTGATTATTCATAAGACTCATTTCTCTAAAGGTGGTGAACTTGTAAATGCTAGTTGAAACCTATGCATAATATAGATGCAAAAAGAAGGAAGGCCTAGCTACAATACTAATCAAGAAGAGCAGAGCATTCTTCTTAATTGGGTCCTCTTGAGGATCAAGTATGGTATAATCCCAAGGGGAGTTGGTTACATGGTGTTTATGGCCTAAAATAATCCATGACAATAAAAGTGAAGTTGATGAATGTGATAGTGAATTAAGCTTGCTATAGTGCTAAAATAATTTGACAAGGTGCCCTTATAAGTATGCATGTATTGTTCAAGAAAGATTAAGAGTGTTTAAGAAAATGGGAGCCTCCATTGAGTGTTTGAAAGGGATTCAAGAAGGTCAAATGGTTCTCCTTAACCCATATGAGGTGTGTTCTTACAATATTTTCTTATTATATATATTTTTTTAAAATCTCTCTTAAATATGACTATGAAGATAGAGAAAACTGTATAGGACCTAGACTAAGTGATTGAAGTGCTCCTAAGCTAAGTGGTCAAGGCTAGTAGCGTGAATTTGTACTTGGAAGATTAATGTAGTGATTTTGAACCTAGAGGGAGATATGATTTTCCTAATCAAGGTATGTATGTTGTTCTAGAGCATGTCAAAATTGAGTAAAATTAGACTGAGATGACAATTTAGGACCATGAACTCTTGTGGTTAAAAGATGACAAGAATTGTTTGTGTCAAGCATGCTATAGGCCTAGAAATGATTTTCTAAGTTCAAGAAAGGTGATATGATCATGTGAGATGATGAAACTAAAATTGTTGGTATGTGTGAGATGGATATGACTCATATTTCAATATGTTACAATATTTATAAAAGGTGCAAAACGGGTTTGAGGAGAGACATTGGTGTTTTTGCATGCCTAGAAGATTGAGAATGATTTTTTTACTTCCAATAAGGTATGATTTTTATTATTTCATGCCTTACTGATGTTTCTTAGATGTTGGAAGTTCTTGTTCTTGGGGTAGCATGGAGTTTGCATGCTTGAAATGAACACAAAAATCAGATTTTGTGTAAAATCAAGAATTTGAGCTAGTTTAAGACCTTTGGTTAATGCTTCTAACCAAATCATGATGGTATGAAGCTGAGGTAGATGAATAATGTGAGATATAGGTATTCCTTTTTCATTAATGTAAAAAGGGGGAGAAGTTCAGGGTGTTTTCCATCAATGAAAAAGGGGAGATTATTGGCATGTGGTCCTAATAGGTGTTGTCATTGATACAAAACCACATTAATGAAAAATTTATTGTTTTATGATGATGTCTTGATGATTTTATTAATGCTAACATAATGGTTCAGATGTATATAAGTTGTTACAGTGGTATTTAGTGAGGTATGATGTCTCTAGCAAGCATATACATGTGCCTAGGAGGTGTAGCTTGGCAGTATTTACTTCTTAGTTGTTTGGGAATCATGTGGAAATTTTTTATAGCATGATTTGAGGGTGTTTAAGTACTCACAATAGTGGTATGGTGCATATATAGATGGTTCACCTAATTACGGTGTTCATTGGGAGCATGTATGTTTGCTTGGAGGTGTGACAGAGTGTATTGGAGCCATTTGAGCTCATGGAAGCATTAAAATAGGTATATCATGGAATATGAGGTATTTTTGGATTATTTTCATATGTTTCATGTTGATTTATTGCATTATTTCAGTTGACCCTAACTATTACTATGAGGATATAACATCCAAACATAGCTAAGTATTAGTGAATGGAAATATTGGGATATGGTGTTATCATTATATTGATTGGAGATGTTATAAAAATGATTCACAATGCTCTAAAAAAATTAGGTTCCCATGATGTGAATTTTGCAAGATATGAATGTTTTTGTGAGAAATGGTCAAAATCTAGTGCATTTCCAGCTCGAAGTGCAACTTTAAATGCTCATTATGAAGTGTGTGCTTTCCATGGGACATTTATCCTTTCAAGGAATATTCTATTGTGAGTTTAGAAGGATTAAAAAAAAATGAGGTAAATTTATTTTCATAGTTTTATGAATGAATATTAAGAAGGTAAAGAGGTCTAAAACCCTAGTTAAAACCTAGTTAAGAGCAGTTGACAGAAAGTGAAGTATACTAACCCATTTTTATTAAAAATGAAAACGTGATGATTTTATGTTGTAGAGGACTCCTCAGGATTTCCAAATATTTATGGTTTAGGTCATGGTGGTATGTGGGTCCCACTTAAAAATTATTAGTTTCTAGAGAAAAAGGTTTTAAGACAAGATGGTCCAAAGGAGTAACATGAAAAATTGATGTTGCACGATTTTTGGAGTTTTTCTTGATTTACATGGAGGTTTGAGAGCATAGTCATGTTGGTTTATGGTGTTTTGAGTTCCAAATAGGTTGATTGGACAAATGGAAAATTTGGGGTCTCAAATGGAAGGGTCCAGTAAAATAGTCATAATTTGAGTTACAAGTGGAGTTTTGATATAATTAAAGTTGTGTGGGAAATTATATTCAGATAAATTTCTAGCGATATAAGGATTTACTCATAAAAAGGTCATTTGACAAGGTTTTTAGGACATTCTTTGAGTAATAAGATTTTTGGCATTTCAAGACAACATATGTTTTGTTAAAGTTTGATTTTTGTTGAAGCATAAGATGGATTGTGTGATAATTATTATCACATGTAATATTAAGAGGTATTAATTTATCATCCAATGAATCCATTTATAGGTGTTGAATGTATGTATAAATGATTTTATGAGAAAACCTTTAGAAACATATTTCTTGGTAGGTTGATCTGGTGAAGGAAAATGTTAATGTGGCTTGAAGTGAAGGATATTTCATGAATTATATCTTGATTATAAGTGTTCTACAGGTTCTTACATTTGTGTTTCATGTTCACATTGCATATTTTGGTTCAATATAATTTACTTGGTTATACTATGAAGTTTCACGGGTGCAGGAAATAATAATTTTGAGAAATAAAAAGAGCACTGAGCCCATTAAACGAAATAATTTGATTGGATGATATTAATTGTGACCATGTATGAAATTTAAATATGTGTAGTGATTTATGGGTCATGAATAAGGATGGTTTTTAAGTAAGGGAATTTTTATCTTTGTGCCCATGGGGTTACGAGCCAAAGTTGGCACATAAAATGATGGTTTAAGCTAGGTCAACCTACTTAGGTCACTTGTAGATGTTATCATTTTAATCTAGAAGTTTTATATGATTCATGGGTAGATTCAAAGGAGGGAAAATGTTTGATTTTTAATTTGAGCCTTGGAGAGGCTATAAGAGTAAATATATGGGTTTATTATTTCTAACTTTTGAAACCACTTTTTATATTCTTTTAAAGAACCCTTTTGATGTAAAGCAAAACCCTTTGGGACTATCCCAAAACACCTAGAATATAATTCTAGGACAGCTTTTGGTTGAGTTTTCATGAGGAGAATTTGAGCAAGTGCAAAGTTGGTGTTATTTCCTTGAGAGTGAGTTGGAGGAGGGAAAATTTGGGTGCTTGAGTTTGGATGTTATCTTCATAGAATGTTGATGTTATTTGCAGGTTTCTAAGGAGTTTTCAGATCTGATCTTGAAGGTTTAAGAAATTCTCATAGTTGTATTTCTTCATATGTATTCATGAGACATTGATTGTCTTGAGAGAACTTTATTGTATCTTGTGGATCATTGTTGAAGACACTAATCTTTGTGATCTGATTTGAGCATCTATATAAGTGTGTGGATCTGATTTTATTATCAATATATGTGTCTTTGAGATCATATTATGTTCTTTGCATTGATTTTACTTCATTGAAAAGGTTGTATGATTTGATGTGTTTTATATGAGCATGTGTGGTTAGGGTTTAAAGCACAAGTGTGGAAAAGTTTTTATTGGGGACTTATTCACCCCCCTCTCAGTCCTTGTCACCTCCAACAAAATGAACTAACTACTAGGATTGTGACTATGTGTGAAAGTGTTATGATTTGTTTCGGGACAATCATCACACCTTTTCTATTTTAATTCTAAATAATCTGAAATTTTGACCATAAGAGGATAATAATATTTAACAGATGGGTTTTCAATATTGGTTCTTTATGATGAGTAATGTTTGAGTTATGAAGAATTTTCCTATTTGGATTGAGGATGCATACAAACTATTTTATATAATGTCTGCTTGAAAAAGTGAGTATTTTTCCAAAATTGTGAAGAGTTATGAACATGAAATTTGGAAGATAGAATTTTGAGATCATTTTTCAAGTGGGTTTTTAAGGGTTTAATGATTTGAAAACCTTACAAGAAGTTGTTTATGACATAATTGTGTTACAAATTGTTGGATCATTAAGAGCATTAAATAATAGTTTAGGACAAGTATAGTGAAGTTTGATTTTGAACTCATTTTAGTTAATTTTTCTATTATTATTAAAATTTTGAGTGAAGCACCAGCTACAAGGCAGTGAAGAGGCTTAAGAGTCAAATTTTCCTTCTTGGACAAGAGCTAAGAAGCTAAAGGTTGGCAAGTTGGTGAAAACTAAGAGAATGTAAGAATTATATGGAACTTTATGAGCTTGGTAGTGGAATAAGTGATGAATGAAGATATTAAGAAGGCTATGATGGTAATGAGATCCTTCATAATTTTATTTATCCATTTTACAAGATTTAATACCATTTTAGGCTAGTACAGGATCCTCTTTATAGAGATAAATTGATATTGTTGTGGGAATTTCTTTTGTTGACTGAATATATTAACATGTATTATTTTTCTATGCATAATTTGGTATCAAATCATGGAAGATGGAAGAAATAGAGAGGTTGATAAGGAATATGAGAGAGGAAAAATAAAGAAAAGAAGAGAAGAAGAGAGAGAAGGAAAGAAAGAAAGAGTTTTGGTTTGAATAAGAGCTCAATGAGCTTAAGGAGGATGTGAAGAGGTTAGGGGAAATGATGGAAGCTACAAGAATGAAGAAAGGAAGTAGTATAATTTTATTTGATATTAAAAGAGGAGTCAAGTGGCCAATAAAGCTACTTGTAGAAAGGAGACAAAAAGTTAAGATGAGAAAGATGATAAAAATGGAAGAGAAAGAGTTGAAGATAAAGAGAAGGATGAGGAAACAAGAGCAAGCAGTGGTCAAGAAAATTGCACATGAGGAAACTCAGAACTTGGATGAAGAAGGGTTTATTAAAAACTTCTTATCTTTTCTTGAAGAAGAACAAGAAAGTGGAAAAGAGGAGCAGCAAAGTGATGAAGGAAAAGAGCTCATTGATGGAGCTTCTCAAGAGGCTCAAGGGCCTCCAAGTTTTAAATCTAATAGTGACTTTGAATGTGTGAATGCAGGTACCAAAAGCTAAGAAGAAAAGGAAATAAATTATGCCTTGGATAAATTGATACCAAGGGGGTACCCATGGGGGAGGGGGAATAACCTCCAAATGTGACCAAGGGGTGTGTGTGTTCTTTAATTTTGTTTCCTTTATTTAATTTTAGTATGTGATTATTCAGTGATGTATTTTCCCTTGTATTAATTAATTAAATTGTGTTTAGTTAATAAATTAATCATGGTGCTAAATTAATCATGGATGGGACAAAATAATTCATTTATTAGATTTGATAGCTCTTTGGTTTATGTGTTTAAGTTGAGTGCTTAAGATATTGAGTGTTGTACACTCCATCTCTCCTTAGAAATTCAGATTTTCCTTAAGGAAAAATTTTGGAGGCTTGTGGGACAAGTTAAACTTGTCCCACACCTCTTAAATTACTATACCAACCCTACCTATGGGTTGGGGGTAAAAATTAGACCCCATTATGTGTTTTGGGAAGACAAATTGTAAGTTTTTATTGCACTTTCTTACATGTATTTATTTTTAGTCCTTAAGGGGTGTGGGCTTAGTTTGTGTGTGTAAGTAAAATGTCATTTCTTCAACCACTTATTAATTGTTCTTGGAGTATGGGGTTGACTAGGGTGATGTGGAGTGGAGAGGAAATGATGTGGCATCCTACTTGGAGCCACATCCTCCTCCTCCTCCTTTCTATTTATTCAAAATTTTGAAGGGAATTTGGGGTTACTCACTTAATTTTGGAGCTCTTTCTCTTGGATGCTTGCTTGTGGGAGTTAGAATATTTCTTGGAATTTTTCTTGTGTTGAAGATTTTGGATCTAGTTTTCAAAGAGGAGCTTACCATGGCAAGGTAGGATCTTATTCTTTTATCTTGCTTCCTAAATTCTTGCATGCAATGTGTTTGTGTGAAATGGTATTCTTGTGATGTATTGGGTAGAATGTTGACCTTAGGTTGTGTTGAGATTTGGATATGGGGATGAAATAATGTAGGGAGGCATAAGAGATTCTTGTTGGGTTTAGGAGGGAGTGGGTTTTGGATGCCCCACCTTATTTTATACTATTATATTATGTATTGTGGGAGCCATAAGAGTGAGGGAGGCATAAGAGACTTGGTTTTGTTGTGAGGGAGGCATAAGAGACTTGAGATTGAATGTGTGTTGGAGGGACTTAGAGGTGGGAATCCAAACCCTTGGGAGGCACAAGGGCACCCCCATTTTCCTATCTCTTTTTAGGCTATTTTGGAAGCCTTTGTTTGGGAATTCTTTGTGTTTAAAAGTAAGTATTATGTGATTTTATCTTGTATGTGTTTGGTTGTTTGATAGTGAATGTTGAAGCATTGCTTTAAGTTGCCATGAGTTGAAACAACCCTTATTGCCTTGTGGTTGGGGCTTGGGGCCAATGAGAAGAATTGCTTCTTCTTCTCATTGGAATTTTGGTTGGGTGGAGAGTGTTGCCTCTCCCCCATTTTTGGTTGTTGTGGTCAAGTGATGAGAAAATGGAGCTTGGTTTAAGACTTGATTTTGGAGCTAGGATTGAAGACAAATTGAAGTCCATTTTAGCTTTCCTTCTTGTAAAAATTTCCCACTTTAAGTGGAAGACATTGTATTAATATTTGGGAAGAAAAGTTGTATTGATTGTTGGATATTGAAGTTGTATTGTATGTTGAAAAGGAGAAAGAAATAATTGTGTTTGTAAAGCTAGTTTTGTTGAATTAGAAAGGGAACAAGTGTAAAAGGAAATAACTTATTCCATTGTAGTTGATTTATTCCCACAAAAGGGTGTGCTCTTGTTTTAAAATATATTATTGGAAATATTGTTGTGAACTCTCTTTTGGAATGTTAGAAATTTGTATTAAGAAATGTTACATTTCATTATGTTATTTGAAAGGCTTGTAAAGGAAAAAGTTAGCCTAGTGTGTTCATTTACTTACATTGTTGAAAGAGAGTACAACTATGTATATTTAAGATGGAAATAACTTAAATTTTAATTGTCTTTTACATGTTCAACAAAATATGTTAAATACCTAAATCTAGTGGAGTAAAGAAATTGCTTGTTATAATTTAGACCATAGCTTCATTGGGAATATGTAAATTCACTATAGAGTTATTAGAGATTTACTTTTAATTCCCTTGTAAATTAAAGTAGCAATAAGTGAAATTTGATTTAATTTTAGACTTCTCAACAAAATATTATCAAATTTTAAATAGGAATTCTAAGTATAAGGCTTAGATATGTTAATATTATTAATAATAGAAAACATTACTACCTATTAACCAAAAGTTTGATATTAAACTATAAAATTTTATAACTGTAAAAACTTTTAAAGAAAAGAAAAGAATGTTGTGAAAGGGCTACAAGCCATGGCCCATGCTTAAGGGTTTAAAGGAAATGGTGGGGGGTGGGGTCAATGACCCCACTCCAATAGTTTTTTTAATGTTTTTAAACCCCAAATGGGGTTCCGCATATTACCTTCTTCCTACATTTTCTCGCTTTGGTATGGGCATGGATTTTGGGGCGAACTTTTTTACACACACACACACACATATCTATAATTTTTTTTTGGTATATAATTATATAAGGGTTTTAGTCAATGAATTTTTTTAAAAATGAATAAATAATAAAACATTCACACACACACACACACATTTACATACCCAAATGAAAATGCATATCAAATATAATTATATAAATAAAATGGGGCAAAACCCACAAGCCCATTTGGGAAAATACTAAAATAATGTGATAAATAGAACATTTAAATACATTTAAAACCCTAGGAGAAGGTGTGAACAAAATGAGAAAATAATAAAACTTGTAAGCCTTTCTAAAGGCTTGGAATGGCCTTCAAAAAAAGAAGTTTTCTTAAGCATGCTTTAAAGTTAGTTGTCCTATTTTCCTCATCAAGGGTTCTAAATGAATCCACAAAAAATAGGTGGAGAGTGGGTGAGTGAAAATTGCCTTTTTAATTTAAATGTTTTAATTTCAAATTCATGGGTTGACTTTTTAAGGGGTTATTTTATGGGGTAAGGGAATGTTTATTCTAACCCCATGTCAAATGGGAGACCTTGTTATTTGGGTATTTATGTATCCTGACCCCTTTAACCCTCTAAAATTAAATATGGAATATTTAATTATAGTAGGAATTATTTTGTTTAATAAAATAAAAATAATAATACTTAGGGGGAGATTAACCATGCTTAGTCAAATTAAATGTATTAAAGTTTAAATGTGGATTTCAATGTTTTGTTAATGGGGAAAATTTTATTATTAAATATAATTGACTTTGAAACATTAATGTGACAACTGTCATTTACGAAACTTTTTGTGGGCATGTTTTTTTAAAAAATTATTCCATATTTTTCTGGCTAACTCTAGGTTGTTCTTGAGTCTCGTGCAGACATTTTTAGCGGGCATTATAGGTTAAATTTGATGGATGTTTACATGTTTTCATGATTTTAACCGTAAAATACTTGTAATTTTTTCAAACAATTCTAATAATGTTCTCAACTTGTAGGGATTATTAGCTATACACGCACTCTAAATTAGAAAAATTTATATAAATATGAATCGTAGCATTCGGAATCTAGTTTCTAAAATACTAATTTTTTTAAAAAAACGGACAAGTTTAGCTATATTAAACACTTAAAATTATATGACTTAGTTTTTTTTTTTAAACTTATAAGATTGTAGTCCGTTTGCCCGCATTTTGGATGACCAAATCTTGTTATTTTTTTCCTTTGGTGAAACGTTAGATGTAGTTGTCTATCTTGGGATGGATTTTATTTTGTATTTTTTTTAGCAATATTTTTTTTTATGATTTTTTCCGTGAAAGTGGTTTAAAATATTTAGAAAATGGAGCGCTTTCCATTTGCCCGCCATAACTATATCAAAAAATATCGAAATCAAATATATTTTTTTAACGTGTATATAATTTGTCCACGCTTGGGATGGTATAAGTTTTATCATATTTTGATAAGTGAAACAAAAGTTACTGATCTTAAACGTAGACATGAACATTCACGGAAAAAATGTCTTAAAGACCTATTGTTAGTAAAAATTATAAAATGATATTTATCTTATTCTATTCACTTTAAAAACAATATTTCTACGAAGCTAAGAGTCTCCCCTACGTGATGGCACCATTTTTGTGAAATGTTTTCAGTTTTTTAGCATGGTTCAAGTCTTTGGAAGAGCAGATTTGAGGTTTTTGACCTTTTACACTTCATAATGACCTTCCATAGCTTTGGTTGGGGAAAAAAAGATTTTCCGAGGCTTAGGTTTGGCAGATAGATCCGCGATCGGTTTATAAAGCGCGATCGTGGTTTTTTAACATAAACCATGATGCGTTTTATAAACTGCGATCGCGGTTTATAAAGCGCGCTCGTGGTTCATAAATCATATTTACACACATCCCAATGTTCGAATTACCATGTGATTTTTACTCTCTGACCTTACCGTATGAATTACTGTGCGAAATTTTGTCTTTTTCTACACATTTTTCTTATCACCGGAAGCAAAACATCATGGGAGACAAAAAAAAAGTCAAAAAGGAAGTCATTAAGTAAAAAAACACCAAACGAATTAGAGGCCAACAAAATTCAAAATGCTGAGTGAATGTGGAAACTTCATGAATCTAGAAGAGGTTCATCTTCAATCCCAACTATTGTAAGCAATGAAGAACTAGGTAATGTTTCTACTGTCAATGTTGAAGTTGAATTAAATACTCGTGATGAAGAAGTTTTTACTGTCAATGTTGAAGAAGAATTAAATACTCATGATGTAGCAAATGTTGAAATTGAAGGAGACAATGAAAATGTGAATAAGGAAATTCATGTTGAAATGTAGACAAGCAAAAATTTGACAAAAACACCTCCTAGGATTTTACGTAAGAAACCTAATTTTTTTATTGAAATTGATGAAAACATTTTGAAACCAATGTCTGACAAACTTTCTGAATGACAAATCAGAAGAAAAGCCATTGAAATTTGGGATAATCATTTTGAAATTTTAAATGATTCCCAAAGATGTCAGTTGTTGGTTAGTTTGATGAAATTGATTAAAATGAGACCTACATTAAACACCTTAGGATTGACAACATCTAATATACGTGGTCAAACCTCTACAATTGTTGAAAACCTTCATGATGCATATCACACTTGTTGGTGTCAAGAGACGCACTAGGGATAGTAATATTGTGCGTCGTGTACTTGCTACTAGTGTTGTAAGTGAATCAATAAAAAAACAACGTTTGATTATGTAAACAAGTCGAATGTTGCAAGTTAATCGAAAAACTCTAATGAAAGCAATTGAAAGACGTAATATCCTTCAATCACTCAATAATGCCGATTTTTGGGCATTTTCTACTAGAGCACCGCGTAAGGACAAAAATAATTTTGATGCTATAAGAGAAGTTGTTATTAAATTTTGGCATGATAACACTAGAGTTTCACCTAATACAAGAGATGTTATAAAATGGAGAGTTGGTTCTACTAATCGTGAACCACATCCAAAGCATTTCTTAGATATGACTCAAACTCAATTTTTCGTAAGTTTGAACAAGAGAATCTGAAATTAAAATTAGTCAACGTTTTTTTGAAATGTTGAAACCATTCTATGTGAAAATCAACCATGCTCGCACCACTTGTTGTTGTAGGCAACATGTTGAATTTGCGATGCATTATGCTAAATTTTTACGTATTCATTCTAATTTTCATTCTGAAACTATGTTATCTGAATGTGGTGTTCAAGTTCCACCAATATCTTCCAGGGATTTCATTCCTACTATATTTTGTGAAAAAGAAGTTGGACAATTTTTTTATAGTCAAGATTGTTTAGATGGAAGTTGTAGTACATGCGGCGGATTACCTAAATTGGAAAGTTGCATCCATGAGAAAATTGAAGGTACAATAGGACATAATTTAGTTGAGTTTGATAAATATAAATCAGTTGCATACCAGTTGAAAGATGGAAAAGAGTCGAAACGGTGTGAGCTAGTTACAGAACAAATGCCCATTTTCAATTTATGAGAAAATTTAAGGATGAAATTGTTTATGAGTATGCGAGGCATACACATAGAGCTCGATGGTTGGATGAACAATTCAAGCTATGTAAAGACACATTTCCTATTGGTACTATTGTTTCAGTGGTCGATTTTGCAGAGAATTACACATTACAACCACAAATGGAGGTTCAATCGCAATATTACAACTCAGTACAAGTTGCCATTTTTGTGCATATAGCATTTCTACATTCTCCTGACAGTACAGAGAATGATCAAAAATTTTAAGAGAGTACCACTTTTATATCAGTGATGATCGTACTCATTCTACTGAATTTGTGCAAGGGTGTTTCCAGTTATTTTATGGAAACTTGTCTGATAGGGACATCCACTTCAAACAACATTATATATGGTCAGATAATTACACGTCTCAGTTTAAGAATGCACGAATGTTTTATTGGATGAGAAGAATGCACGTCAAGATGGGTGTGCAACATATTTGGAGTTTCACTGAGGTTGGACATGGAAAAGGAGAGCATGACGGTGCAGGGGCATGTGTGAAAAGAGCTCTTGCAAGAGAAGAGTTGAAGTACAAAGATGGTGCTAAATTAAAAGATGCAAAGAGCATAGTGGAATGGTGTACTAACAACATGGCCCGAGGTTCTCAAGAAAATTCCACAGTTCACAGATATTTTTGGTTGATAGAGGAACAACATATTGCTAACTACGAGGATTGTATGACACTCACTGGGTCCAGTGATATGCACTCATTTTGTAGCTCAGACGCTACTTCGTGGGCCGTATGGACAAGAAAGTTGACATGTTTTTGTGCATCTTGTATCAAATTTGTCACTGCTTGAGTGTGATTCACAAGAATGGGTGGAAGGATGGATTTGTAGGCCTCTAACTCCGCTTCCTAGTTATCAACCTCCACAAGCATTACGACTTGTTTCTGCAGATGAAGTTACAACATCCAAGGACTTTGATGAAATTTTGATTTTGGTGCGACAAGGTATTTATGGTTATTTATTTAATTTTTGTATTGAGTTATGTCCATTGAAATTTTAATATGTAATTTAAATTTGAGTTGTTCAACCTTGGTTATTTTTTTGTAGGACATGTGTTTGCAGTAATTGCGACAGAAGACAATGAAGAAGGAACAAACTATTTCTTATGTCGTTGCATCGAGGAAAGAAAGAAGTTGACTTCTCCTATTATAGATGGCGAAGATATTGAGTATCCTACAGGGTCAGTGGTAGTTACTGGAACTTGGCTTCGACGGTATCCATTAAAAACTCCTCTGTTTGGGTGTTTGAAGACTTTGAGACACACAGAAAATACTCTTATATTCACATCTAGTTCTAGCGACAAATATTCAGCTGTATAGATATCGAGGAAGGCCTAATAACAAGATTCTTTGGAAGGTTCGAGAGTCAGATCATGAAGCAATCTTGTCTGCTATTCAGAGTAGATCCGATCCTGATGGTTCATTGGAATGAATTTACAATGCTCATGTCTGGTATATATAATTTCTTTTCAATATATATATAAATTTTTTTAGTTTAAAGATCTAGATTTAAGTTTGAATATATTTTATTTTAAATTTGTGTATTTTGTACATATATAGATAGTATATGGTTTTGATTTGAAACTTAAATTTCTTTGACTAACACTTTTATGTTTAGGTTAGTGGTGCCAGAAAAGCTTCCACCTTCACGTGGTTGGCACTGTTAGTAGAGAATTTTAAATTCTCGAAGCTAAGAGAAGCTTTCATTGTTTGAAAAAGTTGTAAATTTTGAAAATGTTGTAAATTTTGAAAATGTTGTAAATTTTGAAAATGTTGTAAATTTTGAAAAAGTTGTAAATTTTGAAAATGTTGTAAATTTTGAAAAATGTTGTAAATTTTGAAAACGACTCCTCCCCAAGTGTTTACAAGACCATACCTACGCGTGTGCACCGAAATGAGAAGGAAAAAAATTGAGAGGCTATTGTAGAGGGTCTCTACAATGCCGAGGTGCTAGATCAGACGAGGCCTCTCTAGGTGCCATGGAGTCCGAGTAGTCACCCATCGAAGTTGAATGATATTTTGGTCTCAGGGCTCTTAAGGGACTACGCCCGAACGAAGTAGCCCTGGAAAGCAATGACCCTTTCGTGCACCGAAACACCACCTCCTCTAGCATTCACCTGGCCACCCAGACATGTCGACATAGTCAGTTCGGTGCCACGACCCACCGTTTGCAAAATATAGCGTTTGACAACCTTACACTGGCTCCAACACTATTTCACGCGTTTATGCAAACAATAGGACAACGAGAGAGCACCGAAATGAGAAGGAAAAAAATGAGAGAGGCTATTGTAGAGGGTCCCTACGCCGAGGTGTTGGATCAGATGAGGCCTCTCTAGGTGCCACGGAGTCCGAGTAGTCACCGTCGAAGTTGAATGATATTTTGGTCTCAGGGCTCTTAAGGGACTACGCCTGAATAAAGTAGCCCGGAAGCAATGACCCTTTTTCGCACCAAAACACCACCTCCTCTAGCATTCACCTAGCCACCTATGTGCATGCCAAGTAGTCATATTTACCCATGACCCACCGTTTGCAAAATATAGCGTTTGACAACCTTACACTGGCTCCAACTACACTATTTCACGCGTTTGCAAACAATAGGACAAGAGCACCGAAATGAGAAGGAAAAAACCGAGAGAGGCTATTGTAGAGGGTCCCTACATCGAGGTTCCAGATTAGACGAGGCCTCTCTAGGTGCCACGAGTCCGAGTAGTCACCCGTCGAAGTTGAACGATATTTTGGTCTCAGGGCTCTTAAGGGACTACGCCCGAACGAAGTAGCCCGAAGCAATGACCCTTTCACACACAAAAACACCACCTCCTCTAGCATTCACCTAGCCACCCAAACATGTGTCGCGTGCATAGTCGGTTTGGTGCCACGACCCACCGTTTGCAAAATATAGCGTTTGACAACCTTACACTGGCTCCAACTGCACTATTTCACGCGTTTGCAAACAATAGGACAACGAGAGCACCAAAATGAGAAGGAAAAAACTGAGAGAGGCTATTGTAGAGGGTCCCTACACCGAGGTTTTGGATCAAGATGAGGCCTCTCTAGGTGCCATGGAGTCCGAGTAGTCACCCGTCGAAAGTTGAACGATATTTTGGTCTCAGGGCTCTTAAGGGACTACGCCCGAACGAAGTAGCCCGGAAGCAACGACCCTTTCGCGCACCAAAACACCACCTCCTCTAGCATTCACCTAGCCACCTGATGTGTGGCGTAGTCGGTTTGGTGCCACGACCCACCGTTTGCAAAATATAGTGTTTGACAACCTTACACTGCTCTAACTACACTATTTCACGCGTTTGCAAACAATACGACAACGAGCACCGAAATGAGAAGGAAAAAACCGAGAGAGGCTATTGTAGAGGGTCCCTACACTGAGGTTCCGGATTAGATGAGGCCTCTCTAGGTGCCATGGAGTCCGAGTAGTCACCCATCAAAGTTGAACGATATTTTGGTCTCAGGGCTCTTAAGGGACTACGCCCGAACGAAGTAGCCTAAGCAATGACCCTTTTCGCACAAAAAACCACCTCCTCTAGCATTCACCTAGCCACCCGGACATGCCAGTGCCATAGTCGGTTTGGTGCCATGACCCACCGTTTGCAAAATATAGCGTTTGACAACCTTACACTAGCTCCAACTGCACTATTTCGCGCGTGTTTGCAAACAATAGGACAACGAGAGCACCGAAATGAGAAGGAAAAAACAAGAGAGGCTATTTGTAGAGGGTCCCTACGCTGAGGTTTTAGATCAGACGAGGCCTCTCTAGGTGCCACATGGAGTCCGAGTAGTCACCCGTCGAAGTTGAACGATATTTTGGTCTCAGGGCTCTTAAGGGACTACGCCCAAACGAAGTAGCCGGAAGCAACGACCCTTTCGCGCACCAAAACACCACCTCCTCTAGCATTCACCTAGCCACCTTAGACATGCCGGCATAGTTGGTTTGGTGCCACAACCCACCATTTGCAAAATATAGCGTTTGACAACCTTACACTGGCTCCAACTGCACTATTTCACGCGTTTGCAAACAATAGGACAACGAGAGCACCGAAATGAGAAGGAAAAAACTGAGAGAGGCTATTGTAGAGGGTCCTACACCCGAGGTTTTGGATTAGACGAGGCCTCTCTAGGTGCCATGAGTCCGAGTAGTCACCCGTCGAAGTTGAACGATATTTTGGTCTCAGGGCTCTTAAGGGACTACGCCCGAACGAAGTAGCCCGGAAGCAACGACCCTTTCACACCCAAAACCACCTCCTCTAGCATTCACCTAGCCACCTAGACATGTTCCGGTGTAGTCGGTCGGTTTGGTGCCACGACCCACCGTTTGCAAAATATAGCGTTTGACAACCTTACACTGGCTCCAACTGCACTATTTCACGCGTTTGCAAACAATAGGGACAACGAGAGCACCGAAATGAGAAGGAAAAAACTGAGAGAGGCTATTGTAGAGGGTCCCTACGCTGAGGTGTTGATCAGATGAGGCCTCTCTAGGTGCCACATGGAGTCCGAGTAGTCACCCGTCGAAGTTGAACGATATTTTGGTCTCAGGGCTCTTAAGGGACTACGCCGAACGAAGTAGCCCAGAAGCAACGACCCTTTCACACACCAAAACACCACCTCCTCTAGCATTCACCTAGCCACCCGGATGTGTCGGCATAGTCAGTTTGGTGCCACGACCCACCGTTTGTAAAATATAGCATTTGACAACCTTACACTGCTCTCAACCGCACTATTTTTACGCGTTTGCAAAACAATAGGACAACGAGAGACCAAAATGAGAAGGAAAAAAATGAGAGAGGCTATTGTAGAGGGTCCCTATGCCAAGGTTTTGATCGAGAGGCCTCTCTAGGTGCCACGAGTCCGAGGCCTCTCTCTCTTAGGTACGCCAGCCGAAGAGTGCCACCTCCTCTAGTGTTCACCTGCCACTCGGACATGTCACCCCACCGTTGTAAAATATAGCGAATGATATTTTGGTCTCGAGAGCTCTTAAGGGACTATGAGCCTCGATATTTTGGTCTCAGGGCTCTTAAGGGACTACGCTCGAATGAAGTAGCCCGAAGCAACGACCCTTTTGCGCACCGAAACACCACCTCCTCTAGCGTTCAACTGGCATTCTCTAGATAGTGGGCTTGAGAACTTGAGTCTCATCTACATTCACCGACTTGGCCAAGAGAATGGGTTTCCTCAAGTGGTTATGGATTCCACCAATGTACTTGGAGATATTTTCCCATTTAGACAGCTTTCTTCCAAAACTCGTCGGTGTACTCTTGCACATCTTGGCCTTGTTTTTTCCTGAGATATTTTCAATACATGGACCTCTCTTCATCATAACAAATATGATAGAATTTCTTTTTGATTGGCCTCTTAAATTCATCCCACTTAGAAATAGGTGGAAGATTCTTAACAACCAAGGAATGAACATAGCTTTCAAACTAGGTTAAAGCATGAATGGTTAATTTTAACCTTGAAAATGAAATTTATTGACTCTCATTGATTTGATGCAAATTGAAATATACCTCAATTTGAGTTAGCCAATGGTCTAACTTATCGGCATTCATGTCCCCATCATAAGGCTAAATTTATATCTTCACCTTCTCTTTGAATGGAGGAGGAGTAAGTTTGGTATGGGGTTGTTCTTCCCATGATGGACTAAATATTTCCCATAGACAAGGAAATATTTCCCACATATTTGGATAGACTTGCCACATCTGCCTCCATCTTGTAGAAACGTTCTTCTTCAGTCTCATGTGCATCTCACTACGAGCCATGTTTCGTATTCCTTGCTTCCACTTCTTGGTGGAAATATCTTCTTCAAAAGGAATGAGGATACCTTCATCACTTTCACTACCCTTCTAGGTGAGGGGTATCTAACTAAAAATGTCAACACAAGTTAAACCACACAAAAACACTTGATCTTAAAATCTCTGATCCATAAACTGCATCTTTTAAACAATAAATGGATCTTATCTTAGTGATGATAAATGAACAATTACCAAAGTTATTATTATCCATAGTATGTTATGAAATAATCATTCATACAATACTGAAATTTAGATATGCAAGACAAGGAGACAAGAATTTTATCCTAGAGAAACCCAATGTGGGAAAAACTCTAGCTAGGTAAGAAATTTATTCACTTCACTATATAAATCTCCAATACAATACAATACAAGATCACTACCAAAAGATGTCCTTTAACAAGGATTTAAGATCTCTCTACTTGCATCACTTGTTTATAACCCTCAACGAGAAAGAACTTAGTTGTCTATGAACAAAACCAGAACAATTTGAGAACTTTCCCCCTTTTCTCACACTTGAATTCACTCCAAATGACTTACTTAGATGATTATTTATGTGCTTGCATTTATAGTTGTTATATCCAAGGATGAAAGGAGATGAGAAACAAACTGGTTTGGGAAGTCCAAACATTTTCAACTATTTAGATTCCCATTTTGGCATCGTCAAGGACAAAATCACTACTTTCTACAGGAGGTGTTTGCATAATCACCGCGGTAATTATGGTGCTACAATAGCAGTCCCTAACTACTACTTCACCCATTTTCCATAATTGTGTAACGATGATACATATAATAAGAATCATTTTTTTCCATAACGATGAACATGTTGAGGGTATATTTTCCAAGTTTCAAAAAGTAAATACATATAATTTGGTACTTCTAGATCTATTTTTTGGATCATACTCACGCTTTAATAATTTAATACTTTGTCAATATCAATGTTGTGTCCAAGCCTATTTGCAATGAAGAGACGATTTGGAACATATTAAGAATGTAAACTTAATCAAACTTGGAAATAACACAACTTCCATGATTAAAGGATCTATTCTGAATTTATTTAAGATAGTAAGAACTGGGGACAATACTTCTAATTCTATGATCATGAAAACATAAACATACATGAATGAAAATATTGTCTAGATAATTCAAGCACATTAATACTAGAAGTAAAAAACATTAGAATAGCTGAACAAGAAATAAATAAAACTTCCATTCACATCGGAGAGGAGTGGCCCTTGCTCCTTCCCTCTGATCTGGTTACTAATGTGTACTCAAAAACACAATTTATTCTAGAATCATGTTCTTTATTTATCAATTGTTCAGTTTACAGTACTCTTATTATCTTTCTTCAATGTCCAACCATTTATTCTATAATGATATAAATAGAAGGATATCATACATGCAATGAAATCAAATCAAACATATATAGTTCAGATTTATCGTTATGAAAACCAACACACATGGATATATATAAGAATCAAACAAAGTGTGCTCCAGACGCACGTCTCTGAAAATATATATGTATAAGTTCATAATGTATGTGTACATCTCGAACTAAGTGTGTCATAATGTACATATGGGACCACATGCGGTCATGAAATATATATATATATATATATATATATATATGGACTATATGAATCTAATCTACTCATGACCACATATGTACATCCAGGTGGACTATAAATCTACTCATGAAACATCTTCCCTCTCTTCGCCCTGCTAGAAGTAGCACGTCCACGACCTGGGGATGTAGTGGAGGGAGATGCCACTATGGATTTCATCCGTGTGGTCCTAGGTGTCTCTAAGCATGCCTGCAACCTAACCTGCACATTCATAAACAACAAGTTTTTAACACCCAAAATTTTAAAATACATTCAAAATTTAGAAACTTGTACAATTTAGTTAAAATGCATGTGAAATCTTACCGCAATGTCATGATCCCTATCAATTTGTTGTTGACGCATCGCAGGGACAACAATAGACTCACGAGGGGTAAGCTACATACAAATAATTAATTTTCAAATTAAATATTTCACATATACATACAAAATTTGATATTGTAGATTTAAGTTTAATAAGAAATAATGAACCTCCAAAATTTAACAAATTTAAAAATTGTACCTCAATTAGTGGATCTGCAGATGCTATGGCAGTATCTACAGTAGCCTCCACAGTCTGCATATATGGAGGAGTCTCTCTAGCAGTCATAAGCTATACAAAAAACATGTACAAATCAATATTAAAATCTACATGACAGAGGTCCAAAGCATGTAATCCACGTGAACTTCCAGTAATTAGAAACAAAGTGTAAAGAGATTTACTAACCTGCGTAAAACTCATGTGAGGTGCCAGTAGCCTCAATTCCCTAGCGAGATGATGACCCGCTAGGCTCCTGTGTATAAAAGAGAAAATATTAATACATGTACAACATACACGTGAAACATTATAATAATAATCTAGTGCAATCAAATGAAATTAAAAATGTAAGTTTGTACAACTTGAAACTTACGTTTGAAACACGCCCAGCCGCAGTAGCTAGCATGTCGACGCCGATGTTTCCTTCACCGGCTCTTGCTATTTAAAATAAAATAAAAAATTAGTTTTTTACATGTATGTACATGACGTACAATCAAAATATATATATATATATATATATATATATATGTATATAATATATATTATATATATATATTATATATATATATTTATTTGAAATTTATATTAATTTAAATTTATTTGAAATTTACCTTGAAAGACCAATATCAAGTGGCACCAGATTCAAAAACATTCCCCAGCATCTCATCTATAGAAAAGAAATCCTGTGAACCAGCAAATGATGTCTCGCCTGCAGTGCATACGGCACCACATGATCCACAGTGGTGTGGTGCACTAGAACTGGCACCTCCACCAACATCACCAGATGCAATCTGGTCACTATGTTGGGTGAGAGTGTCAGTGAGCTCCCTCAATGCATGCAATGTATCAATCTCCACAACCTCCTTCATTGTAGGAGGGATAACTGAAGGCAAGTGGGGGTTTTGGGGCATGGGGGATCCTAGGCTGACCTATGCGTGCACCAGTGCACTGCTGTGCAGAGCCACCTCCTCGACCAAAAAAGTCAAAAAAAGTCAAAATAATTCGGGACCTCATTGAGCACGAACTCGCAATATAATTTCTTCAAAAAATAAAGAGGAACCTCATTGTTGTTGCATGGTGGATAATAAAAACCATCCACCATCGGTCCCAAAAATTGTTTTTGATTCTGTCATCATGGCACCAATGGATTGGGAACCGTTTGCAAGTAACTGCGGGGGGCATTGGTTCTAGGGTCGGTAAATAATGCACAAATGAGGTCTTTTCCAATTTTTTTTCTTTGACGGCCGCATGGGATAGTTTATCCACATACCACCACCTACAGTCACTTCTAAAGGTGTTCCATCTATGTATTTGGTTGGTTGTGGACTCGACTTCGCCAATCAATGTTTGCAATGTATTGGCTAAAGTCATGCGGGATGGATTTGTAGCATGATTTTGTCTTATAGTTTGAATTAGGTTCTCAATGACAATTTTATTTTCTCGGATTCTTCCAATGATATTATCTTGCGTTCCTGCTGGCTCAGTGGGGACAGAAGGAGCCACAGGAGGCGGATCTATGTTTGGAGGAGGGTTTTGAGGAATGTTCGGAGGGTTTTGAGGAATGTTCGGTGGGTTTTGAGGAATGTTTTGATGGTTTGCATGATTTCAAGCTTGCCGACCAACTGATAAAACAAGAAAATTGTATACATAAACAAACATTTCAAAAAACCCATGAAAATGCAAAAAAACCTAAAATGCAAAAAAATGATTACAATCGGGACTTACCTCCTCGTCTTGGCAGCATGGTTGAATCTATCGCTATCCAGAAGTCCGATGAGAAATTTTGAGGTGGTATTTTTGTCTCGAGTTCCGTGATCGTGAGAAAAAAACTACGATCGCGATTTAGGAAAATCACGGTTTGAAATGAAAAAGTGAGGAAAATAATGACAAAACATGCACGGACACTAAACTGATGAAAGATAAGACTAATGGTCGCTCAAGGGGAGCAATATTACGCCGTGAGTTGCAATTCATTTTTTTTTGGTGGTTTTTTTTTTTGTAATTTTAGTATGCGTCAATTGAATGCTTTATAATATCGATTATTTTATCGTGTGTAACAACTATGGTAAAAAAATTTTCTGTTTTGTTTGTTTTATTTTTTAATAATCTTTCTCAATTAATCAAGTTGTTTCTAAATAAATTATACTATGCAAAATTAAATGGGAGTTTGTATAGCCAATGATTAGCAGGGTTTAATATAACTTGGTAATTGAAGAACATGGCACATGTAATGTTGACTCGCAAAAAATATATGGGAAAGTTATCCAAACGTGGAAAACATTTGCTCTGTTTGACAGATAGAAAATGTGTACTTAATTACTCTGCTTGACAGGTAAACCAATGTAAATGTAGTGACATTGTATGCTGATTGTGCTAAAAAAATTAGTTTATATATTTTTCAGATTATCATTATATGCATTGTATGTCTGAAACATATTTGAAGTAGTCAAAGAGAGCTTGGTACATGAGCTTTAGAGCTTGCGGTTTGTAAATGTGGAGTTTGGTGTCTTCGTTGGCAATGGCTTCTTGTTGTAGGGCTATTTGTGTTTGTTCTAGTCTTTGTTGTGTAAGAAACATTGCAAATATTGCATCATTTTCTACAGGTGTGCCTTCCATGTATTGCTCTTGTACGCATTCAGATAGTAGTTGTATGTGGGTACAATTTGTTCCAATACGGTCTGCTATGGCGTTGAATGTGGCCGTCATGTTTGAAGTGTTTGCAAGGAGGTGGGTAGACAATGCATTAGAGGCATAGATTGAAAATATTGAATGGTTTATGTTTGAACTGAAGACAACATAATATATAGTATTTAAGGAAATGATCATGAACATTTGTGTATTAAAAGTCCACATATATTTTGAAGTGGCATAAAGAGGTTTATGACCAGAAACAACAGGAATGTAAACACGTGGGTGTTAGCTAAATCCTAAATATCATGTTCTTAAAATCTCTCATTTTTTCTAAAGTTATCAGCTTCAAATTCGTTCAAGCATCCATGCTTGGGGTTTTTTTGTTTGTAAACAAACTCAGAAATAATAATAAATAAACATTAATAAAATCAAACGACCTGTAATTTGTATGGATATTTAACTCCAAAAGGACCATTAAGATGCTAAGCTAAATCAAAAGACCATTCAAATGTTATGCATTTAGGAACCACTTTGAGATGTTTGATTCGAATACGAGATAGCTAGAAGGTTGCAGACAACTATATACAATATGAATAGCAAAAGCTTGTTTCATATCTTTTTATAGGGTCTTGAATATAATATTCATGGAAGATCTAATATGATTTTCGAAGCAACATATGGAAGATCGATAGAAAGTATTGGAATTTTACCTTTCAATGATACCATCCTGTTTGGAAGGGCTGAGAAGTGGTTTTTTAAACAAATACCTTAACATCTAAACCTCGAAGTGTAGCTAGCTAATTTTGATTTCTCTGTTTTAAGTATTTGGGATCAAACACCCAAGAAAAAGATATTATTTGATAGAATTGACAAAACAAACTTTAAAGGTTAATGGTCATGAATTCTAAAAACTATGAGCAGGTCATTTTAGGGAAAAACTATGAAACAGATTTGTTAAGTCGAATTAAGACTTGACAATCTACCTGATCCAAGAGGATTTCTAACTGGATTTTTTTACGGAATTAGTTACTAATTGAAGTGGTAGCTTAAAATAAACAACATAAATTATTGGGATACAATCTTGATTATATATTATGTCAAATAGTTAAGAGGCCATTAGAGTAAAAAAAATGATGGGATGGATATGTACATTAAATGCAATTTACAGGTGTAAACTCCAGCTGCACAAGTTTAGCATGTGTTAAAATGGGAGGTTCAGGACAGAGTATGGATATCCATCAAAGCATAATCGTAAATGAATTATATTCAAATATTGGAGTTGCAAGTGGCCTGATAGACATGTATGCAAAATGGGGAAGCATATACAAGACATGTGGACTGTTTGATAAAATGTCTCAGAGATATGCAAGGTCATGGACATATCAGAAAGCATCTGCAGATTAGAAGATCCCATAGTTGCAATTTCTTGGAATAGGAAAAAGGAAAAAGGACTTGAGAAGTTGTCCGTTGGATCTTAATATCAAGAAATCTGGAAAATCTAAATTTAAATAAATAATTCAACTCTCAATTTCTGAAGTCATAATGTGGGAATTCAAAGATTTGTTTAAAAAAAAGAGAAAATTGGGTAAGTTTAGGATGTAATTTTGTGTCAAGATCAAGATACCAAGTGATTATGCACATAATACACCTACAAATTATATTTGAGTCCATAAACCAATTTACCTACAACGTAGGTGTAATATTGTCAAGAATAGAATCTATTTACATTCAACTACATTTTGAATTTTGGTCAAAGCATTTGAGTTCTGTGCTAAAAAAATATTTTCCTGTCTAGTTTTGTACCTGCACCTCATTGAGTATGACAACCAACAAGTGTTGAATCTGGTCAGTTCACTTCAGTAAACATCGTATCACCTGATGTGGAAATACATAGGTAGAATTATGAGATGGGGAAAGTTGTGACAGCTAAGAGTTTATGGAGACTCATTTTGCGAGACCGCACTGCAATTGTCGGGTGTAAAGCTTTACAGGATTTGTGTAGGGATGGTGGATATATTTGATAGGAAATGTCAAGATATTCAGCAATAACCTGGGAAATATAATATAGATTAGCCTATATTGTGAGTTCCCCTAACATAATGTTTATAATGAAAGGTAAGTAAAATCTCATAGCATATGTTTTTGAAGGATGGAAGGAAATATGAGAGAATCTCGTTGTTTAAAGAAGAATAACAACTATTATATTGTTGAAGTTGTTCTAAGATCAACTGCATTAAGCAAAGCCCATTAAAACTAATATTCTATTTCCACACAAATGTCTGACTAAGAACTACTTCAGCAAAGTGATTAAAACCAAAACAAATAACAATTATATTACATGCCAATACGCAGAAAACAAAAACCCATAGACTACCTCATATAATAAATTGTCCTAAAGTTAGAATCGTGATTATGTGGACCATCTATGACCAATACTGCTTCCAAATGTCTACCAAGGTGTGATGTAATGCAGATGTCGAATCCAATTATATTATAAGACTATCTATACCAATTCCTATACCAAAAAGAAAATCATTTAATGCAGCCAACTATATCTCTTAAATATCTACTAGTATTGTTCCAAAAGGTTCATCCGTCATATCTCCAAACGGGATAACATGAGTTGTACAATCTCTAGATAGAGTTAGATACAGTGTATTTATCTATAATAGTATCAAACCATTGAGCTTCACCTGGTTCCCATTGCATGATCACCTCACCTCCACCTTTAACTACTTTGCTCCTAGATGACCCGCCTCATAATGCCCCTCTACCACCTACACTACCACCTCCCTCCATCCTTCCACATGTCTTGCAGATGAGAAAAAGAAGCATCACAACCCAATTTTTAGATGGAACACACAACCAAGGCAGATTGAGAAGGGGGAAATGTTGCAGAGAAGAATGAAGAAAAAGGTGAGGTAGGGTTTTATTCTACGCAAGTTGTTAACAATGTCACGCTAGGCTTTTAATATAGATACATTTTACATTTGTGGTGCTTTAATGGTCAAATAAAATATAATATAAAGGGGCCCTTTGTCATATTTCACATGTTGTTGCATCAGGGTTGTTGAATCTGTCTGAAACTTTGGCATCTTTAACCTCATTTCATTATATCTAGTTTTTTGCCAGTAAAAACCCAATCAATGGTAGCATCGTGTAGCAGAAGGAACCTGATATCTATAAGAAATAGGTTAAATTGAGGGAAATCGAAAGAGATATGGCTTGGGTGATGTAAATGTGCGTAGGGGTTGAAGGATTTGGGAAATAGGTCTAGCAGCTTGCAGAGTGTAAGATTGTTTTTAGGGCTTGTTTCCAGCGATCCAAAGCAATGAAGCGGGCTTAAAATTGCATATCCTTTTTACAGAGGCGGTATATTTACGAGATCTGGTTTACTATTTTAAATCAAACTGAGCTACCTATATAGATGATCCCAGAAGTAAAGTCTATGCCAAAATGCAAACAAAGCAAAACCCCCAAGCCAACAATGGAAAACAAGCAACAGAACGGGATGGAAAGAAATAAGCTTATGAGTAGTAGCAGGAAACAACGCCATCCACAAAAGCAAATAATATAATGCAATGATGTCTAGAAAGGAAACAAGAGGCAGAGAAAATAAAATATAATGCAAATCCAAACTTGGTATGCAAGGAGAAACTTGACGTTGGCGATGAAGCAGGTCAATGACAAGTAGTTAAAGCTCCAGAGCGTTGTCATAAAGGATCTATTGCAGATAATGCCACCATGGGTAGGCTACAAGCGTAAAGAATTATAGACTCTCTATGTACGGAGAAGCATATAGCAATTTGTTGCTTATGGTCTCGGTGAGGCTGATTAGGATTGGCCATGTACTCGATGCACTCTTGATAAGGCATTATATTGAGAGTATACGTTCATTTTTATTGCATTATTTATCGAACATGTATCCACTAATGAAATTCAATAGATACTAATATGATTTTCCAAAAGAATGTTACAACTACAAGGAAACATCAAAAAGGAACACTCTAAGCCCGAAATACCTTATCAATAAAAGAAGTTGGTTAATATTGATAGGTCTACTCAAATGAAGTAGGATACCCATAGCCTCCAAAAACTACAACCATAACCAATCATTAATAGATTTTATTAGACAAATCCTCACTCTAACCCAATACACCGCCGGAAAACAAATTTAACTTGGTTAAGGCTAAATTCAACTTTTTGTGAGCCCTTAGCATTACAGAACCAAACACAATGTTGTGAATCAATTTTCCTACGTGAGGTGCATACCATTGTAAAATAGTCGAGCAATCAAGTACCTTGAATTTGAAACAACAAACACCGCAAAACACAAATCACAACATCACCTCACTTAATCAATTAAGAAAAATACAAAAAGGCTAATATATTCCCTTAATAAGTAGAAGTAATGTAAATCTAACTTACCATTGAGATATACGTCTGACCTTGAGTTTAAATCAAAATATTTTCATGCATTGGTGTTTATATTTACCAGGAGCATCTGCCATATCCTTCTCCCACTTCTTATTTGTATCTTTCGAAAATTCCTTGAGAGCATTCAACAGCCCCTATCCTCAACATCACTCCACCTAGAATTTTCCTCCCAAACTGACCCTTCATTTAAATCTGGGGCCTCATTAGGCTCCGATTTAACAGGCATGTCCAAGACCTTTGTTTGAACAAGAAATTTAAAGTAGGAATCCTTGTCCCCAGGTTTCTTTTCTCGTAGTCCACATGGAATCTTCCCTTGACTAATCCAATCGATACTTAGGTTCGTGGCAGCTCGGGTCCAATCATTGACCAAGCAAGAAAGGGAAAAAGCAAGAGAAAATTCCAATTCTAAATCAATATTCCAGAAGAGCTTCTACCTGATATCAAAATTGTAACTTGAAAGCTTCACATGAAAGAGATAATATAAAATCCAAATTTGTATGTGCATCAACCAAACCAACACCACTAGATTGATTGAGCTTGTGAATACAGAATTACAATCAAATGTAAATACATAGGCAGTGATGCACATTGCATTCTATACATTTGATTTTATGAAAACAATAGCAGAGTCTAACTTTTCCAAACACAGAAAAAAACTTGTTTAAACCTGGTCACTTCTTTATCACTGCAAGTCTGACATAGTGCATCTTCTTATAGTGTAAGCCTATGTTTACAAATTTCTTTTCTTAGCATCACCAATAATCTCCGCAAGAACATTGTCCTTGTTTGAAATGATGGAACTAGTTTGCATCTCTCACAACAATGTGTCTTGCAACAACCTTGGAGATGAACTTGGTTACAGTGTGGCAGTCAACACATATGCGGAGGTTTTTGACAACTCTGATAGTTGTTCCAGAGGGTGTATTTAACAAGCTATATGCAATTTCTAGTTTCTCACTATGGTGGCATATCTCCAAAGAAATTTTCTCCATTTTTTCATAGATCTTTTGTGTCTGTGGATTTGATCTATATTCCACACAAAAAACATGTACCATTCTTTTTGTTTCGATTTAGATAGTTTCTAAAACTAAATAAAAATTCACAAACTCATTATTTGTGTTAAAAGTTCTTTTAACTAAGATAAATTGTATCAGATAGACAATATAATTGAAATGGGAATAAAAATTGCAGTGGCACTGTAGGAAATTGAGGATTCATTGGTTTAGGTTTTTCGCTTATTTTGCATTGTTAAATTTATATGTTCCCTCAAGAACTTAGGGGAAAATGCCATTAAATTATGTAATCGAGTGTCTAATTGTAAGACACCCCTAAAAGTGCTCAATTAAAAATTCGAGAGTTAAATTTCATATCAAATAATTATTAAATAGAATGTAAAATGGAGTCGTTTTTGAGTGTAACATAAAGAATATCTCCATTCCTTTTCAGGAACAATCTTCTTTGCCAAAGATGAGACTCAGTACATTCAAAGAACAAACACACACGGCAGAATGAAATTGAAAAGAGGAAGGAAAAGGCAACACTATATAATTTGCATTGTGTGTTGAGGCTCACAAAAGCCATGATGAGTTAAACGGTGTAGTTCTGTGGGATGTTATTTATATCCAGTCCCTTCAGCTTTACCGCAGACTCTATTTGTCCCTTCAATGTACTTAGCTCCTGGATCATGTTACACTCAATTTTCACATAATATTAATTATATTTTATTTGTTTTAAAAATTGGTTGCACTATTAGAATCTTTAAGCTTTCACAATCCATAATAATAAAAAACCGTTCTATCTAAAGATCACATGCATTCACATTTTGGATATGTTACCACTTCTGTAATCAAAAGATATTACAGAAATGGTAACATGCCCAGCAATCAAAGAGTATTACAGTAGTCATTGGGTAGGACAATTGGAGTAACATCTTTGTGCAGCCCATTGACCTGCAGTTAAAGAGTAATACAATAGGGGTAACACCCTTTGATTGCAGAACTATGGTTTTCCCAAAGGGCGGACGCCCATTTCAGATCCCACTACATTTCATGATCAGAGTGAAGCATTTTTACGTTTCATTTGGATGATGTTTCGTCAACAGCGTGAAGTGTTTTTAACATTTCATCATCAGAGTGAAGTGTTTTTACGCTTCATTCAGATGATTTTGTCAACAACGTGAAGTGTTTTTAAGCTTATTCCAGATCTTGGATCAAAGAGAGTTAGATTATATCAATGTTTGTGATCCCACTGCACTCCATCATCATAGTGAAGTGTTTTTATGCTTCATTCTGAAGATGCTCCATAATCAGCCTGAAGTGTTTTTGAGCTTCATATTAATGATGGATCATTTAGTGTGATGCCCAAGGTAGCTATAATTTACCCATTACAGATTTTTTAAAAGAATTTATTCATACTTCAGGATGGATTGTGTATGTGGGGCCTGGGCAATGGGCATAGACATTTTACCTGGCAATTTCAGCGCGCCTCTTTGCTTGTTCAGCAATTTCAGACAATTCAGTGTAACTGGCCCTTTCCATGGTCTTCTCTATCATAGATTTGGGATTAGCAGTATTGAGGCCACTCATTGAACGTTGAGAACGAGCCCATTCTGCTTCCTCCCCCCTGCCATAGTCTTTTGATGTGGAAAATGCCACCTGAAGGACGAAAACAGTGTGTTTGTAAATATAATGCCAATAAGATTAACGATATTGTCCATTAGTTTTGGTATATTTAGTGATGGAAAAATCCAACCCCTGAATTTTGTATTTCATTTCCCCAAATCCAAATCCAAATCTATATATATATATATTCTCCCACCTTAATGAGACTTGTATGACTCATATTCCTAGAAATATTAGAAACCCAGTTTGAAAACCAAACATATACCTTGCTATCAATCATGGTATTCCAAGATTTTCCACTGAGAATCTAGTGAACTGCAAACTTGATCACGTCCAAGGGTAGGTAAATTACAATGCTATACAACCAAATAACTCCTGCCCAACCCCATGATATTCCATCAATCTCTGCCAACTCTATCCAACGTTCATTAGCACAGGTTGCAATCACGGTGGCAATCTGCATCAAAAACATACTAATCAACAAGGAAAGATATAATATAATGTATTTCTTGATCATAAGAAATGCAGTTCAGTTAGAGCAGAGTAGTTACCAGTTGAGCTATGAGGAAAGCACACATAAGCATAAAGCCAGGTCTCTCTAAAAATGACCAGCTGCGAGACCTTGTAACGAAAATCAGAGCCTGCCTAATAATGCTCACTTGCAAATACAGTGCAGCCGTAATTTTATAAGGGCCGTCCTTGATGGGCTCGACATGGAAATGGTTCTACATCAATAATAAGAATAAAAATCATATTTAAATTAGTATGACATTATATCCCTGTGAAGGGTACTCTACTGCACTTTTCAAATCTAATCCCTGCTTGTCATTAGTCCTGATAATGTGGCCATTGTATGTTAGGATTGGATTTCCAGAGCAGGTTGAAAACTCGAACAACCAAAGGAATATTTAGCATTTTTTGGTGGTGATTTTTCAATGGTATCTATTCTTACCGGGAACCAGTCTGTATCTTGAACGATTTTGAAAAATATAACTGTTGTAAGTGCTAGATATGTTCCTAGAACAGTTCCAATTGCAAATATCTCCTTCAGTTTCCAGCTATCAGGCATTTGGGATGGTTTGACCCGATCCTTGGAAATGGTCATAATTGTACGTGATCAAACCCATATATCTCAAAAGTTAGCATAAAACTATAGGTGTGCTTGTAGTATGGTTTGTTTATGATAATTATGAAAGGCTTCATGAGCAACTGACCATCATTCAGAACAGCAATGACTAAAACCATGAGAGGACTAAAATCGAATCTCCATATGAGAGCAATTAGCATGAAACCAAGCTGCATTCATAAGAGTGGTTAAGTCCTTTAGGCCGAACTTATATCAATCAACAAGGTTTATTTACTTGTTTAGAAGATTGTTTCTATGATTGTTTAGTTTTCCCATAAATTCCCGAAGCTTTGTTTGATTTAACAAATTCTAGAAATATTGATCAAGATGCTTACCACAATACGAATGGTGATGGAGATTGCATATATCTGAAGCCATCATGACATGTCAAGATCATTTCAAACCATGAACCCAACTCGTCATTGATAACCATACAGTATAGTTTTTCATTCTTAGAAATATAGCTCGACCTGTTAGAACAACACTGATGATAACACTGAGTCCGGGCTCTGTGAGAACTATATCAGAAGCACTCCTCGCAGCATCTGTTGCATCTGCCACAGCTATTCCTATGTCTGCCTTCTTCAGAGCTGGAGCATCATTAACTCCATCCCCTGTCATTCCACAGATGTGCTTTCTGTCTTGAAGCCGCTTCACTATTTCATATTTGTGCTCTGCATAAACAAATACAATATAAAGATGGATTAGATGAGATGAGATAACTTTTCAAAACCATAAAAGCCTCAATTGGTTTGTAGAATTTAGGCTAGATAGGCCTGGAGATTTTTTTAATGGATGTTGAGATCTAAAATGAATTTTCCCCACATTATTTGAAGTTTAATTGTCTTTAAAAAGAATCTTAAGCTCTCCTATAATTGTACATTTGCATCCTTGCTTGAGTGTTACATACCTAGGAATACCCCAGAAAATCCATCAGCCATTTCAATCAAATCATCAATAGGAAGAGTTCCTTCTGATAGACCCTTTTCATGGTTAAGTAAGGAAGATGAAAGATACATATTTGTACCCATTCCAAGCCTTCTCCCTGTTTCTTTAGCAATAGCTAGCTGATCACCTGGCATATACATTCTAATTTTATTTTTTATGTACTTCTAAAATTTAACTTGACAAACTCGGCCAAAGTAAACTCCCTCCTAGTGAGTTCAGATTGACACTCATTTGCACACAAAAAGTACTGAACAGCCCAGATTTTAAAGTTGGACAATGCCATTATATATATGTGCACAAAACTTACCGGTGATCATCTTTACATTGACTCCAAGGTTGAGAGCTCTTCGAATTGTTTCTCCACTGTCATGGCGAGGAGGGTCAAACAGGGGCAGCAAACCTATGAATTCCCATTTCCCTCCAGCGCTCTCCTTGTTTTTCTCTGGCACTTCCTGCAATTGGGTTTTTAAACATTAGTTAGTGACTGCTAAAACATACCCCAAAATTAGATGTAAATTGTGAATTGCTTTTTTAAAATTGTAAATTGTAAAATACATTTGCAACGCTGATTAGGCTATGTAAATAACACACCTGTCTGGCCACAGCTAGGGATCAAAGCCCACGCTCTGCATACTTATCAATGATTGCATGCACTTTCTTTTTCACATCTTCCTTGCAATTGCAGAGTTCTACAATCTGTAAATGGTGGAAGTAGTTTTTAATAATTTTTTCACTAATTTTGATTCAAGGTTAGAAACAACCAGATCCTTTGGAGGGATTTTGTTTGAAAGTATTTTTATTTCTGGCTGATTACTGGGAGTTCCATTACAAGAAAACCTTGCACCATACAGATGAGGAGCAACTGGAATACATATGCACAAGGGTTGCAGAAACCGCCACAGGTGGGTAAAGCTGCATACAGGACAGGCACTGCAAGACAAGGGCATGACACACATACAGGCACAAACGATGCACAACAAGGATGACAAGCAGCTGCAGGTCGGTGGAGGTGGCATGGTGACAAGCACCTCAAGCAGCTGGGCGTCGTCGTGAAGATCGAGTGCAGGTAGCAACACGCCTTCGGCGTAATTAACAGATGGAATTTGTTTGACCAATATAGTAGGACCAACTTGTCACGTTCTAAAATATTGGAACTAAGGCGCTCCAAGTCCGTTTTGTACTTGTCATTTCTGGTGTTGGAAATATGCATGTGATGCATATTTAATTCCAACTATAGCTTTTTTAGGAAAGCTAATTTTAGCTTTAGTCTTGTTTTAGTTTGCTTTAGTTAAGTTAGCTTTATCTTATTTTTATCATTAGATTTAATTCAAATAAATCTGTTTTAAATCATGCATAGCATGCAACTGTTTTAAAGCATGAGTTTAGATTTAGAATGCTCAATTGAAGAGCTGTTAGTGGTTGAGTTATTCTATTTAAATAACAACAATTGTAATTGCTTTGTATGCACACACAAAGGTGTGAAATCTGCACAAGCAAGGAAGGATGTGCATTGAAAGCACACAGCTGCACGCACAGCTTGATTGTAAAGAGCTGAAGCTCTGAGTATGATGAAGATTTTATTAATGGAGATTATGCACAACAGTGCTGGTTCGAATATTCATCTGTTTATGCAAGTTATTTAAGTATTTTGTTTATTTCTTTTATGTTGCTTGTTGTATAAGACTGCAGATTTTCTACAAATTGGTATCAGAGCAAGGTTATTCTACATCGACATGCGACGCCGCAATTTAATGGAAAGAATTATGAATACTGGTCGTTGACCATGAAGGCGCTATTTAGATCTCAAGACGTGTGGGAGATCGTTGAAGATGGGTACACAGAGCCCACAAATGCAGCAACATATACTGCACTTTCTCAAGCGAGAGAAAGATACTTTGAGGAGTTACGAAAGAAGGACGGAAAATCTATTTTCTATATTCATCAGTGCAATGCATGAAAGCATTCTTCCAAGAGTGGCAGCACTAGTCAAGCAAAGATCGCATGTGATACTTTACAAGTTGCATATCAAGGTAAGGAGAAAGTAAAAACTGCAAAGCTACGGCTTACTTCGTAGAGATTTTGAGAATTTAGCAATGAAAGATTCAGATTCGTAGAATCATTTTTACATATGTAGTTGGCTTAGTCAATCAAATCAAATCCCATGGTGAGACTCTTGAGGACAAAGGATTATTGAAAAATTTCTTAGAAGTTTGCCCACGAAATTTGATCCTTTAGTTGTTGCTATTGAAGAAACTAAGGATCTGAGTCAATTTTCTATTGATGACTTGCATGCATCACTAATCAATCATGAGCAGAGGATGAATAGATCACATGCAAGTGTAGATCGGGCTTTTGCATCTCGAGACGAGCGGAGTAGTCGTGGCAAAGAAGAGGAAGTTTCAGCCCAAGAGGAAGAGGAAGAAGTCCATCTAGAGGACGTGGCAGTGGTTTATCAAACTCAAGTGGAAGAGGATATAATCAAGAACAGAGTTATGGTCAGAGATAAGATAAATCTCATATTTAGTGTCATTATTGCAAGAAGTATGGGCACTATGCTTATGATTGCAAGAAAAAGCAATATGATCAGGAGAGACAAAATCAAAATCAGGTTGGAAGTTTTATTTCTAAACCTATGTTTATTGCATGCACAAGGATTTCCGAAGCAATACCTTCTTTATCCCCTATTGAATGTAATTTTTCAAAGAGAGTCCATGTGATGTATGGTATTTAGATTCAAGTTGCATTAATCACATGACAGGTAATCTAGATTTGTTTTCTAGTTTGGATGATTCAGTTAAGAGTGATGTAACTCTTGGAAATAACAATATTGTGTCTGTGAAAGAAAAGGCATGGTTAGTATTCTAACAAGACAGGGAGCAAACAAGTATGCAAGATGTTTACTATGTTGCGAGGTTTGAAACATAACCTTATGAGTATTGGACAAGCGGTAGTACGAAAGGATACTCGAGTCTATATGGAAGACAATGAGTGCGTGATTGTGGACAAAGCTCCTAGCACTCAGTTGATTGCAAAAGTGAAGATGAGCAGCAATAGGATGTTTCCATTGATTTTGAAACCTGGAAAGAAGAAGAAATCAGATCTGTTTGCAGCAAAGTCATGCGTTAAGCCAAATCGAGTCTTTTGTTGAGTCTGCTCAAGCAGATGAGTCTGCACATCAATGAAAATCAAGTCCGCGATGCAGTAAGTGAGTCTGCGCTGATTCCTACGTAAATATAGTTGAGTCATACTTTGAAGGAACACAATCAGCTTTTCATTCAGTCATGAAGGATGAAACATGGCTTTGGCATCTAAGGTATGGACATTTGAATTTTGGAGGTTTGAATTTATTATATAGAAAAATATGGTTAAAGGTTTGCCATTGATTGAAAACCGGAAAGGGTATGTGAAGGTTGTATTTTGGAAAAGCAACACGAGATTCATTCCCGATTGGCAAAACAGCAAAGAGCAAGTGCACCACTTGAGATTGTACATTCGATTTATGTGGACCTATGCGGACGCTTATTGGAGGTTGTATTTATTTTATGACATTCATTGATGATTACACAAGGAAGACATGGGTTTATTTTCGAGAAATAAATCAAATGCCTTTGATACATTTCAGCAGTTCAAGGCATTAGTGGAGAAGCAAAGTGGATACTACATCAAAGTTCTCAGAACGGACATAGGAGGTGAGTATGTTTCTAATGAGTTTATGAATTTTTGTAGATATCATGGTATACACAAGCGAGTTTACTACCGAGTATACACCACAATAAACGGTGTGTGCGTAGAGGAAAAATAGAACCATCATGAAGATGGCGAGAAGCATGTTGAAGGCAAAACATCTTCCAAATGAGTATTGGGCAGAAGTAGTAGCAACTTCTGTTTATATTTTGAACAAGTGTCCAACGAAACTTGTTAGGAACATGGTTCCTCAACAAGCATGGACTAATAGGAAACACAGTGTTTCACATTTTAGAGTTTTTGGTTGTGTAGCATATGCACATGTGCCTGATGAGCTAAAGAAGAAGTTAGACAACAAAGGAGAAAAATGTATTTTTGTTGGGTATTCGAGAGAATACAAAATCATACAAGTTGTACAACCCATCCTTTGAAAGGTTGTGATCAGCAGAGATGTATAGTTTATTGAGAATGAAGCATGGGATGGAAGTATAGAGAAAATAGTGAGTATAGCAACATCTATTCCGCATGATGCTATGACAGATGAAACTTTAGAGCAACAAGCTACTGTATCTACAAATCTTGGACATGCACCACAAGTTGTAGCACAAGCTACACCGCCATCTACAGTCAGAAGGTCACCAAGATTTCAGCCATCTTCATCCATGCAAGAGACACCACAGGAACATCAGAAGCTACTCCATCACCAAAAAGTAGTCCTTCATCAAATGCTCCTACGCAGCGGAAAACAAGAAGTCTAAGTGAGATTTATAATGTTGATACAACTAATTCATTTTCAGTTTTTGCATTATTTTCTCAAGCTGCAGATCCAGTATATTACGAAGAGGCTATAAAGAATGAAGTTTGGGAAAAAGCCATGGATGATGAGATTGATGCTATAGAGAAGAATCGGACATGGGAGCTAATGGATCTTCCAAAGGAAAGGACGTGATAGGAGTCAGTGGGTCTACAAGACAAAATACAATGCTGATGGAAAAGCACAGAAACACAAAGCAAGGCTGGTTGCAGGAGGTTTTACGCAACAATATGGAGTTGACTACAATGAAACATTTGCACCAGTAGCACGTTTGGATACGGTAAGAATGGTTTTAGCAATTGCAGCTCAAAACAAATGGCCTATTTATCAGATGGATGTTAAATCAGCATTCTTAAATGGATTCCTTGAAGAGGAAGTTTATGTAAATCAGCCAGAAGGTTATGAGATTGAAGGTCATGAAGGAAAAGTATACAGATTGAAGAAAGCGCTCTATGGTCTCAAGCGAAGCACCTAGAGCTTGGTACAATGCGAGAATAAATTCTTATTTGATTGAGAATGGTTTCGGTAGGAGCGAAGTGAGCCTACCTTATACACCAAGATAAATGGGCAAGGTAAAATTTTAATTGTTTGTTTATATGTAGATGATTTGATCATTCGAAATCTATCTACTGAGTCATTCAAATCAGCCATGAAGAAGGAGTTTGAGATGACGGATCTTGGTCTTATGCATTATTTTTGGGTATTGAAGTTCAACAATCGGAAGGTGAAGATTTTATCTCACAAAAAAGTATCAAGTGACGTTATGAAAAGGTTTAACATGTTGAATTGTAAGCCACCACACCGATTCTGCAGTAGGTTTGAAGTTGAGCAAAGAGGATGAAGGATCGTTTGTGGATCCAACAGTGTTTAAAAGTTGGTTGGAAGTCTTATGTATTTGACGGCCTGAGGCACGATATCATGTATGGTGTGAGCCTCATATCAAGGTTCATGGAATCTCCAAAGATTCACATTGGCGGCCGGAAAAAGAATTTTGAGGTATGTACGTGGAACAATAAATCATGGAATTCTTTATTCAAGTACTGAGATGAGTTCAAACTCATTGGTTATACTGAGAATAGTGGCGATCTTTCGAAGTATAGATGATCGGAAAAGCACATCCGCCATACTTTTCACTTTGGAACAAGAGTGGTTTCATGGGCATCGAAGCAGCCCATTGTCACGTTATCTTCAGCGGCAGTAGTATGTAGCAGCAACGGAGCAACATGTCAAGTTGTTTGGATGAGAAGAGTGTTGGCTTGGTTTACAACGAAAACAAGAGGAAGCTACAGATTTTTGTGACAACAACTCAGCCATAGCGTTGTCTAAAAATCATGTTTTTCATAAGAGAAGCAATCATATTGATACGAGGTATCATTTCATCAGTGAGCCGGTAAACAACAAGGAAATTCATCTTGAATTTTGTAGATGCGAAGATCGGTTTGCGAGACATTTTTACAAAGGCTTTAGCAAAAGAAGTTTTGAATATTTGAGAGATTGTTTGGGAGTATGTGATCACTGCACATGGCGATTTGAAAAAGCAAACACAACTCTAGAAGAGTGAAAGCTACGATTTGAAATTAAGGGAGTGTTGGAAATATGCATGTGATGCATATTTAATTCCAACT